>VWZL01005387.1:432985-453242 GCA_013396915.1 Stercorarius parasiticus | reverse complement strand
TTTTTTTTTTTTTTAAGCCAGCAAAGAAAGAGGCAAAGGTGTTAACAGAAAATTGGACCTGGTACCCTGTGACCAAGGAAGCAAAATTTATCCACTTCAGCAAATGTTGACAGAGCCATTACTCAGGCAAGGCTTCAGATAAGTCACTACTAAAGTCTTGAGCCCCAACAGTGAACTGCAGGGGTCCCTACCCCTGTAGTTCATCTACCACAGCTGATAATACACTGGGGAAAAAGAAAAAAAGAAAAAAAAGTAAAAGAAAAGAAAAAAGGCAAGCTTGCATACAGTATTACTGCAGAGAGTAGATGCACACAGGCTATATTAAGACGATGTTATAAAACTGGCATTTTTCTAATGAGCTTGTGTATTAATGATGTTATCTGAAAGAAGGATGAGATTAACAAGGCTGCAGGGCAAAAATAAAGACATAAAGGAACCAATCGTATGTACATTAGCTAAGGTAGCTGCCAAAACTTACTTAAAATGTTTAACTGGACAAGTAATGCTATGGTAAAATTTAACCCAAGTAACCAAGTTTACTGAAGAGAATCTGTACAATTTCAGGCATAGCAGCAGATGCTGTGCATCTTCTTTCTATCACACTGTCAGTTTGCTCTCTAATTATGTATCTTTAAAAACAGGCATCGGAGATCGGATGCTTACTGAACTTCTAACTTCCCACTTGAGAAAAAGCCTTGAGCATAACAACAAAGCAATTCCTTTACACTCTGCCTATTTCTCACTTAAGCATCACCCTGCGAACTTCAGCCTGGTGATAACAGCAGTATCAATGTTACTAAAGGCTTATAGTTTGCACGAGCAAAGATAACCTTTTTTTTTTTTTTGTATGTCGATGTACTTGGAGTAAATGGGGAGGAAGCTGAGAAATTGCAAGTCGAAACTGAGGACAGAAAAAGCATGGAATGAATATGTGTTGCATAGCTTAAAATAAGCAAAAAATGTTGCTTCCTAATGGTCAGTTTTCAAATCCAAGCACCTTTTGTCCTCATTGGCCACTGGTATTTCTCCACAAAAAAAAAAAAGAAAAGAAAGACAAAAAAAAAGACATCTCATTCCAACAAGAAGTTAGGGTCAAAAACACTGAAATCAACAAGTTCATATTATTATTGGTATTCCAAAAAGTGGCTTTTTAAAGCATGTTCCTCAACTACACATGACAGCCACCGAGGCATGTTAACACCATCCAGAGGAACAGGGTCAACAGGCAGCAGCTGCTTCCTACAGCAACTGTTAGCAAACAGGGCAAGTTTAAAAGGCTGTAATATCTGAATCTATCTATGCCTTCACTGATTTTATATGACAAAATGACAACTAAAATAAAATGGAAAACCAATGACAGCTCAAGTTTAACAAAACAATCTTCTAAACCTGCTTTCATCACATCTCCTGACTCTTACTGGTTGGCGTGACATGCCAGAAGTAAAGGAGCTTCTTCATGTAATTATCATGTCTCCCACTGCTTTATCTTTGTCTTCCTCATAAACACTTCTAACCAAATATAACACTGCTTAAAATGCAAGTGCAAGAAGCATTTAATCTCTACAGCAAAACCTGTTTCTTCTGGTCTCATCAGTATTTTCATGAGAGGTGCTTTTAGCACCTATCTTCCATCTTTACTGCTTGTATCCATGTTGATGTTGAAACACTTTTAAAGTGTGTACCAGGTCACAGGCTTGCTATTTTTCTTCCTATTTTTCAAAAGTTTCTTAGAAACAATTTCTTCCTGCAGCTATGAACCTGTTCCTCTTTGCATCAGACTGGAATTCCAAAGCCATTTGTTTACTTCCTCCTTTGCGCACAATCCTCCACCCCCCCTTTTTTAAAATAGTGCATTTCTGAGAATACATAATTTCTTAACAAGCTGACACTGAAAAGGCTGAAGATAGCAGTATTACTGTCACCAGCAGCCAAACAGAAGCTTCCAAAACAAAAAAAGAAAAAGAAAATAAAAAGAATATCTGGATTTTGCTGATTATGGATGTAATCACTGCAAAAATGTCATACATTTTATCGATGCTTTATTTCTATTACCGAGGTTTTGATAGGAGATTTTGGCAATTACTAAATTATTATTCTGCAGTTTTCTTGGGTCAGTAAATTTAGCTACTGCACTTAATGCATCTTATTTTAAAAAAGGTGTGTGCACATACACACCCCCCCAAGCCCAAATAGCAGGCAACAGAAGGGCCAAATGAAGGATGGGAGGTGGAGGGGGAAACTGAAGGTGGAAAAGAGACAAGTTAGAAAAATCAGTTTACATATTAGAACTCATGATTAAGCCAGTATTTTCCTAGGAGATTTTAATCTGATTTCAAATGCTCACCTAGCCTTCCCATACACAGCTTTCTAGATCTCTAACCAGAGTGCTGCATCACTTCTACTTGCTGACGAGTAGCTTGATAGAGCGTGAGACACAAAAAAGGCACTCAAGGCAAGATGACAAATATCCAAAGCTACTGATGGGAAAGAAATTCAGGAAGCAGGAATGTTGAAAGAGATGGCGTAATCGTGCACAACATACTGAACACGAGATTGTTATGGAAAACCGAGCCAGTAACGAAGACAGGTTTTGGATGCAGATGAAGGAACAGAGTGGATGTATGTTATGACCATGCCTAGATCAGTACATTTTTTGGACATTTCTAGAGAGTTGATCATGAACTGTGAGTGAAGAAAAGCACCAGCAGAATACTGAGCTTCAAGACTAAACCTCAGTGGTGTGGACAACCTGAAACTTCACCAGCTTCTAAGAAGCTGGAAATAGTTTTGGGTTCTCAGTAGATCCCTAATCCCTACCAATTTCTGCGCTTTAACAGTGCCCTATTCCTACTTTCTGGATTCCCCTAACCTTTCAGCTACAGCAGTCAGCAAAACACGAGGCTTTACTTATTACTGTAGGCAAATAACAAACATACCAAACAAAACCCTACACAGTGCAAGCCTTGTTTTTCAAGGTGTTGAATGCTAGTTACAGTAAGTTATTTTCAGACACTTGAAAGATTTAAGCAGAATGAGATGTGATTTTTTTTTTCATTTACTATCAAATAAAACTAGAAAAAAAAAAGGAAGTCTCAATATTCCCCAAGTATTTCCTGTAAACATCCCAAATTCTAGCATAAATGCACCGAGAGAAACTGCTGAAGCAGCATAACCTGGAACATTAAATTAAACTGGAAATACCTATAAGCATTCTTGTAAACAGATCATGCATGTATGATGGGGATAAAGGCTGCTATGAAAGACCAGATAACTTACTGAAATATTCAGCTGCTGAGAATATGAGGGAAGAAAAGAATCTCATTGAAATGTTTATTATGGTAATTCATAGAAATTAATTTGAAAAAATCAGCTTCCACTACACAAGCTTCACAACAAGCTTATAGGCTAAACACTGACGCTTTGTCAGATTAAGCATGCTTTCCTTCCTTTGTATTTTATGATGTGATGTAGCTACATGCAATTTTTTTTTCTTTAAAAGACATCTCGTTCAATATTCTATTACCAGGGAAATAGGGTTAAGAGACAGAAGTGTCAGCCTTTGAAAGGCAAAAGGATTTAAAAATGAACTGAGGGGGAAAACTGTCTAGTTATCTGTTAATACTAGACTTTTTTTTTTCCAAGAAAGTTAATGTCATTTTACTGTTCAGAACTTGCTAGTGTTGGGCTACAGAGATAACAGGATTTACATGATCATGACAATTTTTAAAATACCCCATCACTATTACTAAATTTTACTTGTCCTGCAGAAAAGTCAAAGCAATTTTCTCTTGTCAAAGATGATAAATCAGTTGTCTGGTGACACTGACAGGTGGATTTGTCAAATCTCCCTTGAAGTACTTCGGTCTCTGCTTTCAGGCTGCCTGTGAACTCCTGAGAGTGGAGTAACACAAGAGAATAAGGCAGGGATTAGGAGGAGTTTGGAATTTTAGGGCTGCTGCCCATTTCCCCAGCTTTCTTGGTATTTTTTTTTCTGCTTTACCATTAAAGTGGGTGTACAGCATCCAGCTGCTGGGTTTTATTCTAGCACTTCACCCACAGAATTCCAGTTAAAAGCAGAACAGTTAAAAAAAACCAAAACCACACACTGCATTTGAAAATACATTATTTAGCTTATAAATACCAACTTCTCTTTTCTTCAAGATGGGCACATCTTAGGAAAGATGAAATTAAACCCCGTTTGCCACTACAAGCTACTCAAAAGGAACAACTGGTATTTAAAGTGAGGGGAAAAAAAGCAATGGCAAAGATGTGCAAATCAAAGCGTATTCCTCATGCCTACCAGCCAGAAAAATGGCCGTTTACTTACAATAAAGGTGGAAGTGTTCCAGTGAAATACTTTAAGTACTGATGTTAAATAAGGTTGACAAGACACATAACACAAATTGCTCCCTTTTTAGCCCTTCCTTCACAAAATAAATTAGAATGATGTTAATATGCTGTTTGGCCTGTACTTCTAAAACAGATGAAGTTGTGTTCAAGAGTCCCTGCAGGTGTACTTCAAAGACTAATTTGGAAAAAATAACTAGCTACAGATAAAATATATAAGAAATTTAAAAATGCAGAAGAGGAAATGGTTTTTCTTACTACCCTCAAAAGTAACACCACTTAGGCGCAGTGCTTCTCCAGCAGCAATTCCCCTGTGCTCTGCAGCAAGCTTCCAACGCTCTTGATCCAAAGACCAGACAAATGCAAACAGCAGCTCACATTTAACCAGCAGATATGAAAAGATGAGAAGCCTCAAAGTGAAGCCCAGAGGCAGTGTTTCAAATTGAATCCTCCTGCCGAGCAAGCAAGGCCTCTCCAGACACCACTAAGCACTACCTTCTCCTCCAGACCTTTCATACGGACTTTGGAGTTGCAAAGCGGATCCTGTAGTTGATTTTGGCCTCCAAGGCTTCCTCTTCTCCACCTCCAGGACACTGCAGATACGGCTTCCCTGGGTCTGGCAGATACCTCAATTTCTATAAAGCTCAAAGAATTAGGAGAAGCAGCAACAAATTGTTTTTCATCTTGCCGTACAAAACATGAACTACTTCACAACAAATAAAAGGCAACGCCCTATTAATGAGCCTGATCTTCATTGGAAAGCCTGAAAAGCATAAGGGTTTGCATTTTATTTTCTCTCTCTCAGCAAGGAATCCCAAAGACCTTGCAGGTTTGAGATGAAGGATTAGCATTGGTTTTTTGTACCATCCCTCTAAATTTCCACATTAAAGCTTGAAACACAGCAGAAGGACATTTTTACATCATTTTGACAGCAAGGTACTTCATACTTTTTCCTGAGCTTTTTGAAAGCACGTCCTTCCTTCTGCATATTACACTCAACACACAAGAAGCGAGGAAAATGACATTTCTGGCCGCTGACAAGCCTGACCAAATCACCCAGCAGATGTAGATTCACTGTATCCCATCTATCCAGGGGGCTGAGTCAGAGCTGTCTTTCCCCACTGTAAGCAGGCAGGGTGGAAATGATGACAATCTGTTTCAGAGGCTACAAGATGAACTAAGACATTTGGTATTAGCGTAACGCAGACACAATTCTAATTCTAATACAGTCATTTATTGGAGCTGTGAAGTGCAGCTGTTCTTCCCCTGTCTTGCCACCCACAATGTACTGCGAGCAGTAAGACTGAAACTGAGGGGTGAGGCAAAGAAACCAAGTGGGAAAATGAAATAAATCATTTGGAAAACAGCTGGATAGTAAAAATGGTCAGCCCTTAGGCTGGAGAGCTACTATAGATCCTGCTGTTTTACATTACCATTAACTTGAATTTAATTGCCATTTGGGTAAGCAAGCTACATTTCAAAAGACACATGTAAATTCATCTGCAGTTATTTCCAAAGATACTCTGTCACTGGAATAATACTCTTGCCATGGAATCCGGAGCCGAGTTGCTCTAAATCTTTAGAGGTAAAAAGTGTTTTTTTTTTTCCTTGGAAGTACTGTGATTTCTTAAGAAAACTTTATTGAGGATTTCTTCCTGGCATAAATAATTTCTGTGCCTTGATACTCTTAATAGTAGAGAAACACAATTATGAACAAAACAGGAAACAACTCTTTAATTTCCAAAGTTGCTTCTAATTCAGGCTGCATTTATACTATCGGGGGCAGGGGAGAAGAATCAAACTAGCCACTCTCTCCCACTCTGTTGTCAAAGGAAAATTGAGCAAAGCATCGAGCAAGCCAGTATCTCTTTCAATCCCAAGCCAGTAGTATTCTGACTGCAATAAGGGTTTGAAGAATACAAAAAGGTAAAAAATGCAGAGGAATAATACCCACGATGGCTTGTCAGAATACTAAGGAGACTGCAGATTGTCAGAGCTCTGGAATCGGATGCTGATATTTCATCAGAGCTTCTGCTCAGCTTCCAAACAACAAAATGCATCTGCACATGTTGAGGAATAGATTTGCATTAGTTGTTTCCTGTCTGCTGATAAAGAGTAAGATTAAAAAAAAAAAAGTATAGAACTTAGTAGCTTTCCCTCCACATGTGCCAATGTTTCACTTGCCTTGCTGGATATTTCAACCAGGGAAAAAGAACATCTTAAAAAAAGCTGCAAACCGCTAAAATCTTTCACACGCCATGCCTCTGGACTAGCACAGCCTCTGTACGCAGCTTGCTTCCAACAAAAACAGCACCACCCCCCTTTCACCCATTACCCTGCTGGCAAGAACTGCTGGTCTATCCAGCAATCTACTGGGTAACACAGCTTGCCACCACGCTACAGCTGGTGTTCACAACGTTTGCCGAATTCTTCATTTTCTCACCAATGACATGCAGATCATTTAATCTCAGAGTCCTGCGAACGCTCAGTCCAGTGCCCTAGGCTTGCCCTCTGAGGCAAACAACTCAAATGCAGGTATTTTTAGCTACATTTTAGCCACTCAGACTCTTTCTTCCAGCACTCGTTTTACAAGCATACCTCCATCTCATGTTTATACCAGCACTCATGCCCAAATCCAGTTGAACATGACACAAGGCAACAAGGAAGAGAGTGAGGATTACTATTTATAACAGTGGGCTACGAGAAGAACTTTCTCCTCAAATGCCTTGCTACCTGCACCACCAGTGAACACCTCACGCTAGTTTAAACTCGTCATCCATCTCTGCTACATGTTTTCCTAATAGCGTTAGAGGCATTGCACACCCAACACCAGTGAAGTGAAGACAAGTTCATCTCCAGATCCTGATGGGAGCTGGATGTCACCTTTGTTGAAATCCCTTTCACATTTACCCACACGCAAAAAATATTTCCCTCGTGGTTTTCTTCGCTGTTCCAAGCAAAAACTGCACTGTTACAATTAATAGCATGCTCATTTCATAACAGAAACACACACACACAAAAAAAGATCTGGCTACTCTTTGCTGGAAACCAAAAAGCCATGAAGGTTCCAGGAAAAGGACTGGTGTGGATTTTTTCTTTAGGGTAACCAGTGTTTATACCAACATGACACCTGAGTGAAATGGGGCGGGGGGGATAGGGGTGGAAAAGGAAGCAGCAAGTCCTATGAGATGATGATTACAAATGCTGAGCTATGTCCACTTTGTGAAATTACAGAAGTGAGTTATTCTTTTCCAATTATATGTAATACCTCAAGGTATTAATTCCTCCATAAGACTCAGCTAAATGCTATGTATCTGCTGAAAGCTGCACATCTGCATCACATTAACTGGTTTTAGAAGTGTCTCCACAAGTAAGTAAGCACATACCTCATGCCCCAGATAAAAAGCAAAAGCACCACTAATTGAAGAGAGATACAGCTAAGCCTCAAACTGAATCACCACTAGTGGAAATTACGGAAAAAACCCACAAGGAGCAATGCAAAGAAAGAATATCCTAGAATGAGTAAAAGGAGTAAGAACTGGGATGTTCCGTCCTCCAGCTGTGCAAGTGCTGAAGTAATAAGCACATGACACATTGCTGGCCCCTTGCAAGGACAAGAGGCAAATGCAATGCCCTTAGAGTCACAGGGCTAACCAATTCACTCATGAGTAATGAGAGCTCCAAGGAAATACAGGCATTTCCTTCCCTAATTCTGCAAACACCCATCTCCAGGGTCTCAAAATGATTAGCAACAGAGCTTAGTAAGAAAAGTACCTATGAGTCAGTCGCGTTGTCTATCCTGGGTGTAAGTGGAAGGCTTCTCAATCAGCCAGGTCCAAGCTTCCATCTACAGTATTAAAAACTGGCTAGTGAGCTTCCAACATTTCTCATGGAAGGCACTTCCTCTTGGAAGGGAATGAAAAAAAAGCAACCTTAAAGTGGCACAAAGTAGGTCACCAAGAAGCCACATCAATGGAGTCTGGAAACAAAACAGGGAGGGATACTGTGTCAGCAATAGAATCAAGTCGTTATTATAAATGGACATCAAAAGTACGGCTAGAACATTTTGACTGGTAAGCCATTTCATGGATGAAATATAAGTACACAGTAAGTGATACACTATAGCTTTTCCTTTGTAAGTGTCCTGCAAAGCTACTATATTTTTAAGCATAATTTCATGCTTTTTAAACCTAACTCATGATAACCCTTCTAAACTCCATCAACAACAGCAGCAATCTTGCAGAAAAGATTTATGTTATTGGATATCAACCCCCCAACCCCTCTCTCACCACAGTTTTAAGATTCATCCCAAAGTTATCTTAGAGCCATCTAGGTACAGATTGATGTGTAAACAGATGTGGTGCTTATGTTCTACAGCTGGATGGATACGTCAGCCTAGAGATGTCTTGGCCTGGGCAGCAGCCTAGCGGAACCTCAAGCTAATCCTGCACAGTCGGCGAGCTTGCTATCCAAGGTCACCAGCCTGAACGCATGGAAAACTAGGGTCCATCAGTCTACTCTCACCTTTTTTCCTTAAATGCTAGTGAAACATCAAAGCTAATGTAACCCGCAGTCATAGAAAGTAGTTTCTCAGCAAGGAAGAAGTAGGTCAATTTAATTCTTGGCACTTGTTTATAGGAACACCTACCTACTCATATGGGAAACCACCTCAGCTCTCATTGGAGCGCCTGCTGTGTCCAGGGCTGACCTGGTTTCAAACCCATTCTGAGAAGAGAGTCAGTCCATTGGAAGGAAAACAGTCACTATCTCTTGATAATAACAGCTATTGCACTTCAGATTCTCCATATAGACAGGCCTTATAATATATTTTTTTAAAAAAATGTTTAAATCAGAATATAGGACTAAGGAGATAATCTCCTTCTAGTTCGTTACAGAATCATTTTGGTTGGAAGAGACCTTTATGCTCATCAAGTCCAACCGTTAACCTAGCACTGCCAAGTTACCACTAAACCATGTCCCTCAGCACTACATCTATGTGTCTTTTAAGCATAATTCACAATTCTTAGTGGCTCATATATGTAAATAGTATATATGACTGGCTGCCTCCTCCTGAGCACCAGGTTAAAGATGCTGAGCGTGCTATTAAATCCAAATTATGTAAAACGTACAGCTCGAGATCAGTGAAGCCAGGATCCAGATAACTTTGAGACACCAGGCTTCAGGTGAATGCTACTCTTATACTAAACATGTGATTACCATTGATAGCCATACTGCATTTTCAGACAGTTTTCTATTTTAACACAGAAAAAGCAATGTGTTCTGACAAAGAAATAACAGAAAGCAAGTTTTGCCAGTATAGGGAAGATTAATGCCTTTTCATACCACTTAGGTGTTCAATTATTATTACTGCATTCCTTTCTAATTTTTTTTTCCACCAAAGTTTCAGATGTATTTTCATTTATACAGCATGCAAACTCCCCCTTTGCAGCACCGGGCTAGAATCAAAAACATTTGTTTCCTCCTTATCATCCTTCCTTTCTCCTACGTATTCATCATTTTGGTGAACAGAGACTGTTTAAGTCCAAAAAAAAAAAAAAAGGAAATTAGAGCAGAAAATGCTCTAACTTCAGTCTATAAAGCTTGCCTAGGCTGAAAAAAAAAAAAAAAAAAGGCTTTCTTCCTTAATTTGATTTAATGGTTATAAATTGAGAAATTAGCAACCACTGGAATCAAAATGAGGATAGCTAAGTCTGAAATGGCCTTGGTTCACACCGCTCTGCCACTACTTACAGATCTCGAGGTGAAAAACCACAGGGGCTTCTTTAAGCAGAGGAGTCACCAGCTGAGGGCATGTGAAAGAAAACTGACATAAATATTTATGGCAAGACCATAAAACTTTTTTGCCACCTTACTATATGGGATATAAAACTCATTACCTCCAAGGAGTTTAGGCTATTTGAAAACTTCAGTGAGCAAGGCCTTAGCTAATGGAAGGAGTTAAGGAAGAACCCCATGAAATCCATTCAATGGGGTAATCAATCACCCCACACCTCACTGACATCCTACACAAGTGCTGCCAGAGAGCAAGAGAGAAAGAGACCCCATAAACCTAAGCCATCTAGAAGATAAATCTTCTCAAAGCAGGTTTAAAAGGATGTTGATTTTTTAAATTATTGTTATTTTCTAAAACACCATATCCTTTTGACATAGCTCTCTATTTCCATTTTGGTGATACCGCTCCATTTTTCCTGATTTATTATTTTCCAAGAGACCTACCAACTACCTACCAACCTGAACAAAAAGATGGAAAATAATTACAAAAATGTACCTCAAAATAGCAAATACTCAGTATTATTTGATGAGGAAGTCTAATGATTACCTAGCAAGTGTGGGCACATTGAGCTTTTGGTGCGTGATGTATGTGTTCCAGTACACTCAAGCAAGCTGGGAAACCCAGCAAAGACAGCAGCTTGGCTGTACAGCCTGAGGTATAACCTCATTACATAAACAAACATATTTTCAAGAAGCTTTTTGTCTCTTCTTTCGTAGTACCTGTACTGCACTGCACTCCTGCATGTCAAGATAAATTACCTAATATGGAAAATTACTATGGATCAGTCAACTCTCCTGGCAAAGCCAACAAAACATAAAAGTATTACCCAGTGGCATAAGGTCTCAAATGCCATGGCAAGGATGGTAGAGCTTCAGGTGGTTTAATCATTGCTCTATGGTTTTCCAGTCTCAATCTGCGATATATGAAGAGTTACTTACTTGGAAATAATGATTTAGTCAAACACCTGGCCCTGTCCACAAATTAAGAGAAGTTAATCAGTGCCAGCTATCCAAACTCCTTCATACCAGCAGTTCAGCCTGCTATCACTGTAATGAGACAGATTTATTACATTTTGAAGGTCAAAAAAACCTTTACATTGGGTGGGGTTTTTTTGGGGGGGAAGGCAGAAACGGAGCAAGCAGACATAACCACCTGAATAAAAGTTTCCCCTATTGAGAGCACCTTGCCCCGCTGACCTACAGATCTGACAGCTAATAGGGCATTAAGAGGATTATTAATAGTCACAAGAGGATCCAAGTAAAGTAGCAGGTTTGAAGGTATCCCAAACACAAAGCAGTACAACTCAAAGCATGCAAGCAAAGCACTGTGGAGGTCTCAGGAGATCTGACTTTTGTTGCCAAGTTTCTTGTATATCCTTGGGCAAGTTACCTGACCTACTTGAGCCTCGTTTCTTCACCTTCCCAGCTCACAGCAGCACTCTCAAATAAAACGTTAATGCTTTGGATGCACTCACATAGTAAGGCAATGAATGGTCCAAGTAAGTGAAACTAATCCCTCCTCCTTTTACCCTAATGGGTAGCAACTCCTATTAAAGCAGTCACCATTTGCCATGACAAAATAGTAGAAAACTGATGCAAAGTGATCATTTAATTCCTTAAAGAGATTCAAAGACTGGATTCAGCCCTCCCAGGCACTGCTGCTTTCCACACGTTTTCCCTCAAACCCGAAATCCCTCGTACCACACCTTGTGCTGACTAGAGCAGCATCTGTACCCTATCTTGTTGAGATGGGTATCAGTGCACTAAAGAGTCAGCTAAATGAGGGTGTGAATTACCTCCGCTTATCTCAAGCCAATCCACTGACTCAAGTAATGAGAAACTGAAGAAAGCAAGCAGGGGTTTTTAACTTTATCTGCCATATAAGTACTGACCATGGAAAAGAAGTACCGGTCCCATCCGTATTTCCTACAAACCCTCACTGGCAAAAGGAGATTTGTTTCCCAAAAGGAAAAATGCAGTTACACTGTTATATTCCATGTAGTCACTTTAAGTTCTTCTATGAAGAAGATCCCCAAAAACGTATGACAAATTTCTAGGCTTTCCAACTTATTCAACCTAAACATAAACACCGCTATTCTAGACTTGGGGAACATCAGGCCTCTCTCAAGAGAGCCTGAAGCTCTGAAGGGTGTAAGCTGGCCCACTGCCATGCAGCGACAGCTCAAAGCCCCACAGACTCCTGCTGCCGACTAAGAGCATTTCCTTACTTTCCTTCTCACTTCCACACCACTAAGTACCTTCCAGCAGATAAAACGAGAAAGCTAGAGGTGCTGCATGCAGGCAACGCTAACCACTTCTCATCTGGTGAGATAATGCTCCCTCCAGACCTGGCCAACCTAACAGTGCTCTGCTGGCTACCAGGCCTATGCAAAACCATCACCAGCAGGAGACGGGGCAGTGCAGCTCCTGCATTCCTCAAGCATTAAGCTTTGTCTAGAATACTGCTAGATTGTCTTTTGTTCCTTCATGCCAAAAAAACTTTAAGAACAGTCCTGACACAAAGTGTCTTCTCCTGAAGCACTGCATTGTGGTAGTGGGTATCCAACCTTTGTCACACATGGATAAAAACCTACGCAAAATGTCACTTCCTAATTAGTTTCTCTCTCCTTGTCAGAAACTTCACATTGAAGTCCAAGTTCTTATCCTCTTTTCCAATATCCTGCCTCCCAGTACCTTGCTTAAAATCCCTGCTACTCAGAGTATGGAAAGGTCTCTCAGAATTAATATTCCAATATCTATAGTCTACCCGAAAATAATTTTCTATGCTTTTGTCATGCCATCCAGATTGGGAACAGGACCGAGGTGAAGAGTGAATCCTTTGGACCGTTACATGAAAGCCTAACATTGGGAGGGGTTAAGTCTAAAGGATGGGTTTTTAGGCACAGTTCCTAAACACTTCTCTTCCTCCCATCACAGTACTGATTTCCATTCCCACACCTCCTTGGAAGCAAGGACTGAATACACACAATCCCCTCCCATCTCATAATACTCTACCGTGTAATCCTCCATCCACTTCCTAACGCATTTGCTGTTTTTCCATCTTTGCTATTTCCTTTCTTCTCCGGTCCAGGCTACAAATTCCAAAGGGCAAGCAAAGCAGACTGTCTGTAAAACACCAAACGTATCTACAGTATCACGTAAATAAAATGAATTTTCTTAACACAGAGGAAAATGGGGCATTTTCAATCAAACCACTAGTGTCCAAGAATGCAGACACAGCAC
Organism: Stercorarius parasiticus; assembly: GCA_013396915.1. NCBI lineage: Eukaryota > Metazoa > Chordata > Aves > Charadriiformes > Stercorariidae > Stercorarius > Stercorarius parasiticus. The sequence goes on along the minus strand of VWZL01005387.1, from coordinate 439,859 downwards.
TGCAGGAAGGGAAAAGGTGCCTGCAAGTTTTAATCAAGCCAGAAACTAACAGAGAAGCATATGCATTCTTATGCAAATCTACACCAGACGCATTGCACATCTGCTGAAATGGGTGTCATTTTCCCACAGTTTGCAGAATTAATGTGTTTAACTAAGTGCCTGCCAGTGCTTGCAGTATAAGAGCTAATTTTTAATGGGGTATTCCCGGCTGTGAAAAAAAAAAAAAAAAATCCCTTTAGATAATAAGGGATCTAAATCCAGGACTTAGTTTTACATTTATTTAAGTGCAAAGACCCCCTTCACCTCCAAGAGCTCATTACTTGCACTACTCCAACTTGCTTTATAATTAAAAATAATCCTGATTCTTGGAAAAGAGCCTTTCTACAGTTTTGTGACCTTTTGAAACCCCATTAAAGAGAATTAACAAATGTTATTCCCTCCTGATCACTTTTATAAAGGCTTTCTGAGATAGGGGAGTGTCAAAACACACAAAGGACTTTGTGAGACATTTACAAACCAAAACGCAGTAGTTTTTCTTTTCACTTGGTTACTTTCGTTGCAGATACAAATTGTATTTCTCTGATCACTATGTGCCTTTACAGAGGATTTTGAAAGAATTCAGAAGAGAACTTAAATCCACGACCTGGTGGCTAAGAAGACATATATGCCAGAAAATGCTGAAATCTCAGCTATTTTTTATAAAAATCTATAAATATCAGTTGAAAGGAACCCATGATCTCATAATAAGTCAATGGGTCACAGTTATGCTCCTCTTATCTTCCCTTTTTTTCCTATTGTTTAAAAATAGGAAGCAGCACCACATGAAAATGTTCGGCCAGAGATAAATCCTGTGACTGAAATACAGGAATCAGGAAACTGATGTTTTAAAATAATGTCATCCTCATTTTCCCCAACACACTCTAGTATTGTTGATGCCTCCAAATATTTAAGTGACTTAATAAATTAGTAACCTAGGCAACATTTGCAACAACACAGCCAGCTGAAAGAGCCCAGCTAAAAACTCCTAAAAAAAAAATCCGTTTATGTATAAATTAACATCAACCTTCCTTAAAAAGAGGAAGGGCAAACAGTTTTAACCTCAAAGGGCTAATTCTGCAATAAAGTTTGGGAGTAAAGCAACCAAGAAGAAAACAGGCTATACCCAGCCTTCAGCTGCACTCCAAAACACCACAATACACAAGACAGCAGAGATTCAATAGCTGCAGTAGCACAGAGGACCCATAATTCACCCCCTACATGCTTGTATGAATTCCCTGCAGTCAAAGAGAACTATCAGAAAAGCTATCATACAGCAGGTATGAGCAGATCACCTGTGAAAGCACTTTGGTCAAATCTATTCCCTGCTGCTAACTGGCAAGGGAAAGCGCTATCTCTGCCCACATCACACTTGTCCGTTTTTAATCTGTAGCAAATGCCATCACTTAAAACCTTGTTTTTGATTAAACTCTGTCTTTTACAATGGAGCACCAAATAGAAATAATTGTTTTTTTTCATCTTAACAAAATGAAAAAAAAACGCTTTATGCCTTCATTATTTAATGTTTGTAACTAATATGATGCAGCAGTACCTGAAGGCCACGATAAGGTCAGATATCACTATAGTAGCCATTGTCCAAAAACACAGGAAATTACATTTCCCAGCCCAACAAGGTTTATCTTCTTTTGCACCAACTTTCTAAGTGAGTTAAAAGTAAGTCTATTGATCAGAAGGGAAAGGAATGCTCCTGAACCTTCTCAACTTGCCAACACGAGACTGCCTACACAGACATGCCATGCAGCTCTCCAGCTCCCTTCCAGCTTCCCGAGGGTCTCATCCACACCTTCAGCTTATCTAACGTTAAGTCCTTCATAACAGCAAATGATCTCCTGCAACAAATTGCCACTCCGTACACACTCATAAATGCAGCAGCATACAAAACCTAGCCCAGCTATACCACCTGCATGCATCTCAAAAAGCTGAGGAAAACCCTCTACAGATGCAACACCTGTCCCTCAACTATCAGATTGCTTTGCCGCTTCCATTTGTTATGAGGGTTTTTTTGGTTTTTGTATGAAAATACACCCTTCCCACCTATCCCTTGTTATACAGCCTCCAGATTAATTTTTAATTGAGCTTCTGGAGATGAGTGATAAGGTTCAGAAGTGGAGAGGATGCTATCCCCCAGCCTGTTTCAGGCAGCCTCAGGCATCCTTCAGCAACTCCTACACCACCGCAATGAAGATGCCGCCACCTGGTGGGATCTCCACCGGCTTGGGTGGAGGTCGGGGGTGGGGGGGCAGGCTGGACCCCGGGGAGGTGAGACTGACTCTGGGGAAGGCTCGTGGGTCACACTCACCATCCTCGCATGGACATCTCAGAAAAAGCTAGCTGGCAGCATGAGCAGGGCTGGAAGGAGAGGATTTGCTGACGATAAAAAGATGCCATACGTTATGGCCTGTTGGTGCTCATTCAAAGAGAAATGGTTTGGAAATGGATAATCTTTGCATTTTTAGGTACAACTGCAAGCAGCGGACGAAGAGAAGAAGAGAAGAAAAAAAGAAAGAAAAAAGAAGGAAAAAAGAAAAATAAAAAAGGTATCAAGCTACCTACAAAGCTATAGCAAGGCAGGCTCTACCTACAAAGCCATAGTGAGGCAGGCTGTAAAGAACCAGAAAATCCTGGGAACAGACTTGGACTCACTGATATAACAGTTGAGCAAGGTAGACAATGGATTGCTGGAATGGGTAACTCACAGAAATTGGGCTTTTTGGACTAAATTTCACATGATTAGGAGTCGCTTCTGTTCAGTGCTCAAGCTACAGCTATTTTTTAATCTCCACGTGACACTACATGCCTTACTGTGGCTTCAGCCCTGAGCATGAGCCTAATATTTTCTGAGGGCCAATACTTAAAAGCCTGGAACTCAGGTTTGAGGCAGCCAAGAGACGTTTCTGTCTGGTTGCATGAGGTCTAGGACTTTTTCTGGAGTCAGAGCCAGCAAAGGTCTGCCTGTAGATCTGTCTGTATCCATAAAAAAAAGCATGGAGCCCTTCAAGCTTGTGTTTGAAGAGCCTTCTCTTTCTGCCAGGAGAAGGGGGATGAAGAGGCTTATTCTGGCAGACTTATCGCAGGATTAGAGGACAAGGTGATGAAAAAGTCCACAACTGATCTGTGCTAGAGCTTGTACAACTACTGTCGTCTTTTAGCACCACTGCTAAGAGAGAAAGACATTTCCTAGTCCAGATAAGACCCCAGAGCAGCACTGTCCATTTGCAGGATGAACATTCAAGAAAGAACAGCTTCTTCCCCGTGCTATTTTCTACATATTTCAGCAACTCCTATTTTGAAATTAATCATTTTAGCTCATGAGCATTTGCGGTGAGCTTAAAGCAGGCACACCAGAAACTAATTTGACAACCACCGGCTACAGAAGTGTAAAACGTGTTTAGACACAGACTAAGTCAGGCAAAATCCGATTCTGTCCCCATCACATGCGAAATTTAACACCAATGCTGATACGCTAGCTTTATAATGCTTTGCTACAAAATGCATGGATGTTCAATCAGGCACACCAGGCAATAGAATTGCTCTGTTTTCACAATTAGCACTGTGAATGCTGTAAATTCAGTTATTCCCCTGCCTCGTCCCCCCAAAATCTGTTTTGAAGAGCAGAGAAAAAGATCTTGAAACACTGCTTTCAGAAGTCAGTTATCCCTTTTACAGAGGAGAAAAAAAAAAATCATAGTATTAATTCAGGCAAGACAATCTCTTACCTCTTACCCATTACACATATGCCATGAGTCTGAAAGGAAGCCATCATCACATGTTGATACATATTTTACAGAAACAATAGTTGTGTGTCAAAACTAGTTCTTGGAAACATCATGTAACAACATTCACATGATTTCTATTTCATGAGCAATTAAACCTATCACTCCGACAAGCAAATTTGCTGTTCCTGTTCACTATTCAAACATCAGGTTAGAAGAAACTGCTTACATTACAAACACTGTCCTTCAGTAAGGAAACTGTATTTCCATGGTTTGATAATGTCCTTGCTAATTCACTTAGCTAGAAGCTGACAAACCTCCAGAACACAGAATGAAAAAGCTACACTTTAACTACTGCAGCTAACGCAGGAAATGCAAAAATACCCAGACTATGATTTAGATCTCATCGTGAAGTCAGACAAGACCTCAGTGTCACACTGAAATCACATCCCCGACATTGTAAAGTCCTACTGTATTCACATCACTGTCATACTGCTGGCAAGCCACAGAGACCAGTAATGATGGTACTTTACTACTTTGTTCTTTTCTCTTGTGCTTACAGATGAAGTTTTACAGGCCCTGCAACTGGACCAGCTCCCCTCATGCCCGTAATTACCTCCTTGGATAGAGACGAAATGGATGGCACACCACTGCAGAACAGAGATGTACAGAAATAGACGGTTATCTTTAAGCACCTGCCGAACTCCTTTTCTTTAAAATAAGTGTTTCCACTACTTGAAACACTTTTCAGACAGTCATTTTGAACAAGTCCCCAACACAGTGGTCCACCTTCGTAAAGACAGGTGGAAAAGAAATTCTATGACATCAAAAACTGCATTTCTTGCCATGCTAAAAAATGCTTCTCCGCTTTTCATATGCTAGATATTCCTTCCCTCCCCCAGCCATTCATGGTGAAATAATTAGTCTTAGTGTTCTCATTGTTTATCAGACAATACAGACAATAAGGCTAAGCTTTCTGCTCCTGTTTTCTTTCCCTGTGCTGCTGTGGTTCCTCAAACAACTGTGCAAGGCTTTACTTTTAATCCTATAAATAACATTTGTCACTCATAGGTTTGTAACCCATATTTAGTTGTGCACAAACATGGCACAGTTTCAGCTTGATTCATTGTCCACAAACTTCTCCAGATGTGCTCATGCAAGGAAAAAAAGGCTAATAAGCAGGAGGAAATAAACAAATACTAGCTAATCTGATTGCAATTTCATAGGGAAGGAGAAAAGACACTACCACATCAGATTCTTTATGAGGGAGAGAGATAATGAGTTGTTTTTAAACACAGACTAGGAATAATTAGTTATTGTCCTTGGGCTACAAGATGTATTTTTACATGCTTGAAGTCTATGCTGATTTTTATAGCCTGCGAGCTAGCTGCTCTGTCACGGGGATTTTTTTCACATTTATCTACATGTTAGTGTCAGGCCACAAACACATCACAACATATGACATGACTTTATCAACAAGCCATGTTTTTCGCTGTGGCTAATTTTGAAACCACATTCCTGCTTCCACTCATACAAGATACAACCTTGGGTAACAATCAGATAGGCTGGTGCCAGACATCCTCTTCTTAAGTACGTTCTCATTTTACCTTTGGAAAGTATTCTAAACAAACAAACAATTTGAAGGCAATCTGCTTTCTTGGGAGCTCCCCCTGACAACAGCAGAGAGATTTTTTTAGAAGGCTGCATTTTATAGTCTCAACATTAGACTGAGAGTAACAAAAGAAAGGCACACAAGAAGCAGCAAGCTAGACACGGTGGAAACTACTAAAAATCCCAAACTTCTATTACAACTAATTGCACTAAGTATAACTTCGCTCATTGATGCGCCAGACAGAAAGCAGACAGACAACCTTGTCCCACTGCACCAGCTTTTCAAGCTTCCAAAATAAACACAAAGGTCTTTGAACAGACTGTGCTCTCCAGAAAACCTGCAGTCTGATCTTCCTCATATGATATGTGCACAGGCTATTGCTGGTGGTACTCACAATAATTAACTGCCATCAGCCAAGAAATCCAGCGGAGTTCTTGGAGATAACTTATTTATGTCATCTTTGTGTTTCAGGAATAATGCAGCCAGTAACAGTTCAACAATACGGGTAACAGAGAGCACTTGCTTCTAGTTTTACAGGCCAGGGAAAACCTGGAGAATCTCTTTGGGATTCAGAGCAGGGGTGGAAGAAGACAGGGGCAGCCAGCAGCCTGACAGGATCTAAGGCAAAAAAGTAACAATAAAAGAAAGTGTTTTTACAGATTCTACATAATATTAGGCAACGGTAACATAGTAACTGCACATGCAAACACCATAACTGCTGCCTTTTCAAGGACAGACCAACAAATTTGTTACAGGAGGGAAAACAAGATACTGTCTGCAGTGATCTTCACTCTGCAACGTGGGAGTAATTACCGTTAGATTACCAAGACAAACAAGAGGAAAAGACAAGGAAAAGATAAAACAGAATTTCCACTATTTAGGTGCCGATAGAGAGATTAAGCCTGACTGCTTTTCAGTTGGGAGCCTAAACAAACCAGAGCCCGGTCACATAAATCAAGATAATTTCAAAAGGTTACATACCAGGGAGTGTTTGAGAAAGACGGGGAAACAACACCGGGTCCTGTACGCGGCCCGGATTTTAACATCCTTTTTATAAATAAGAAAGGTGCCAGTTTAACACGCATCAGTAAGACGGGACCCACCGTATCAGCACCTCCCAGGCCTTCAGTATCTCATTAATACTAATCAGAGCCGGCGCTAGCAGGCGGCGGGAGCTCAGCCCTGCCCGCACTCGCATCCTGTACTTGACTCCCGGCGACACAAAAGGTTTCGACGGGGATACCCGGCCTGATAACGCCGCGGGTGCCGGCTCCAGCATCCCAGCATCCCGCATCCCGCCTTGGGGGTACTGGCAGGGCTACCAGGACGCGGGGTGCGGCTGAACCCGGCGCTCCAAAGGGGCGGGGGGATTAAGGAGACTCGGGGAATTGGGAGCTTCGGCAGCAGGAGAAAAAAAAGGGTGAGGGAAAAAGTTAGGGCCGTGAAGTTTTCCGCCACTTCCAACCTGCCGCCGGCAACGGGCCCCGGCCCG
>VWZL01005387.1:234958-432825 GCA_013396915.1 Stercorarius parasiticus | reverse complement strand
GGCCGAGCGCCCGGGGCAGGCGGTGGACGGCGGGGCTCGGCCAGGCCAGAGTAATCGCCCGCCGAGGAGGCGAGCCAGGACCCCCGCTCTCCGCCCCCCGCCCCTACCCTGAGGGAGAGGCGAGCGGCGGGCGATGGCGGGTGGCGCTGCCGGCCCTTCCTCCCCTCAGGGGTGCGGGCAGCGCTCTCCCCCGGCGCCCGCGTGCCCACGGCGCCCCCGCTCGGGACCGCTTCCCCACGCGGGTCTTCTCGTCGTGGTCCCCGAGGGGGTTTCAAAATGGCCCCCGAGGGGTTGCCCCTCAGGCCCGGCAGGCCGTCCCCGCCGCACGGCGGGAAGCGGAGTTTGTGGCTTGACAGAAGCATCCCCAAGAAGTACAAATCGGGGGATAAGCCCTGCTCGGGGGGTATATGGGACGTGCATCTCACAGCGTGCCTTTCTCTGACCTGCTAGTAACAGCGCAGGAATATGAAAATGATGGGTTTAGACTCAAAAAGCAGTATAAGATGGGGTTCCCTGGGTCTTGTCAGTGTTCACGTTGCGCTTGGGAGCATGCCTAGTCGAGACCGTTAAATCTTTCATGCATTACACCATCCCTTTCTTTCAGGTACACGGGAAGGAGACGTGCTGGAGAGAAAGGAGGGCAACTGGCTTGATTAAGTTTTACAGGGTTTGTTTCCTGAATGCCTATTTACTGATCTCCCTAATTACACAAAGTTTTAATTTTTCCATCGAAGTTCTCATCGCTTAAGGTGCACGTTCTTTAAAATCTAGAATAAAATATCTGAATATAGCGTGCATCCCACAGTGTCTTTCAAATCACTGTATTGTGTCTTCAGTTTTCAGGGAGGATGGGCAAAGGGGTTCAGCTTGCTTTGTGTTCCTTCCCTGTAATCTCTTGGTCTGAGTTCGTGCCTATCCATGATCAACAGAACTGGGTAGATTCATCCAACCATGTAGATTCAGTGATTATCTCCATGGTGCATAGAGGATTTAGTAAATCGGCCATCGCCTCAACATTTCTCACTAAAATCAAAAGCTTAGCACGGGCTGTGTCTACGGGCTCATCTCTGTACACAACTTCTGTGTTAGTATAAAGGGGCTGACATTTTTTTCTTTATTGAAATAGCTGTTGAATTAGCGTGGACCTATAGCAGTTATACTGCCATAAAGCTGCTTTAAACTAGGTACAACTCCCCTACTTTCTAACTATGTCCCCTTGTTTTATTTTGCACTACAACAGAATAAGAGGGTTCACACAGCGAGAAGAGCAATAACTTCCCTCTGAAAGGGCCATAACTCTCTAAGCTCTGCAGGTTGCGATCAGCTGCCCGAACCTGAAGGTTTGTCTTAGGAGCTCCCAAAAGTTTCTCTTGGGAACTGAGGACTTGCAGAGTGACAGCGAATTGTGTCCTCCTGAACCAACTGGATTGGAGTACCCTTATACCCTATGGTATAGTTGCGCCTGTGATGGAAGATGTATTAACTATTTCAATGGAGAAAAAGAAGTCCTGCCAGCCCTATGATTAATTGATGAAACCTTGTTTCCTGTGGGTTTCTATCTCATGCTTAGCTGAGAGCTTGACCTGAATCTTGCCCTACGGTTGGGTCATTCTCTACCCAGTTGGGAACCCTGTTTTCTGAAACGGGATGAGTTTGCATTGCAGTTTTTCCATTGTATGGCGGGAATATGCGCCCTGCTGTGATTCCAAGCTGAGTTTGAAAACAAACCTCCTTCTTCAAAATGTTCGGTTGTTTTGTGATTGGCAGAACCAGTGTAGCCCAGTTTCCTACAGATTCATGCCTCAGCATAGATCGCCTGGTGTCTAGCAGAGTGTGGACACGCTCAGTGGAGAAGCTTGTAGGATCGCTCTGTTTTACCTTGCTGCCAATTTTCATTATTCCTGCAGGGATTCAATTAGCTCTTGGACCTTTATCCTTCTGTTTGTTTTGTTTGAAACAGACCAGTGAGTTCAACACTTCTTGAGGTTGTAGGGGATGAGACACAGGATCAGGGAAAAGAGAGATCATGTGAGCTTGACGGTGTCAGCTTCAGTTCTCTGGGAAATAAAGATTTTAAAATTACCTTTATAACCAAGAAGAGGTAAACCAGGCTGAAATCTGGTGAGGATTCATCCCTTCATCACTGTGGCAGGCATGGGGTGATTCTGCACAGTTTTGCACAGCCGGGACACCCAGTAACCTCTCCTGACTCCTGCCCACCCCAAAACATGCTCTGTGTCATGGTTTCCAAAGGACTGGGAGCTGAGGGCGTGCGGGCTACTCCTTCCAGAGCAGACATCTGCATAAATTGCCATAATAATACCATAAAACAGGAGGAAAACCAGTTTTTCCCTCCTACATTCTCTCTACCTCTGCGCATTCCCACTGCTGCTGATAACACAACAACATACATATTCTCCAAGCTTATCAATTGGTGGCCACAATCCAATAAACTCTTCCAGGTTCTCCCCTCCTGCTCACCCTGCAGCCCCCTTCTTGCCGTCAGCCTCCCAGAGACTTCCCCATTCCTTGCACAAGTACGGGGTCTTTACCTGCTGCTGCTGCAGGGAGCTTGCACAAGCAGCTGCAGGAGGAAAGGGGGGATGAAGCTGCTTTGAGAAAGGGAAGAGGAGCTGGCATGTTGCGAGGGAAGGATGTGGCTGCTGAGCTACTGCCAAAAGGGGAATAGTGGAGTTTTAAAAAGCTGCCATACAATCCTGGGATGACAATTATGCAGGAGCGGTGCAGGACACCAGCAACTGGTTCCCATCAAGTGAGGACCGGTTGTATCTGCAAGTATGATCAAGCCGTCCTAACAGCAAGGTCTGGAACGACTGGATAGTGAAGTTTCTCAAATTCACACGGTAGCAGAGAACAAAATCCATCCTCCTGCCTTTATTTGTGGGGTTTGGTGCAATATGAACATTTAATAAAGAGCAGGGATGACTGAAATAGGAAGGCTAGTTTTGCAGGCGTGACAGTAGCAAAAATAGACATATTTTATAAATAAAGATGTCCTGGAAATCAGAGAGTCCTGAGTATCATGCTCATCGGCTCAGCTGTTCTGGCTGGGGGTCTTCTCCGCCAGTAACGCACAGGGGATTTGTGCAGGCATAAATGCGCAGTAATATAAGCACATGCATGAAATTCCCTTTGTGTAAAACAGCCCCATTAGTTGATCTACTCGTGACTGTCACGTTAACCCACAAGCTCTAGTTAAATTAGGGCTGGAGGTTTACTCAGAATAGGTTAAATCAAAGGGTTTGGAGAGAGCTGCATGTGTATTTCCATTAAGCCAAAGACTGTATGTGTTATAGAAGAAATTGAACTATATCAGTCTGACTTGAGAAAATAAATCTTATGAGCTGACCTTCTTCCAGGAGAATGAACTTGCATCTTCAGGGGTGAGCAAGTCTCACTTCAGTGATCTTATCTCAAAAAAAGGCGATAATAAAATGAGAAGAAATGTGGAGGAGGGTGGTAAGGACAGTGGAAGTGATGGGGTAGATACCATATGAGGAGGAAAGACTAGAAAAATGAAGAGACTCCAGTTTGGAAGAACAAAACCTTGGAGCAAGTGAAGACAGAGAAGTCTGAAGAGATCAGAGAGGTCTGGTATGGACCTGGAATTATTTTTCCCTGTTCCTCGCAACATGAGAGTGAAGGAGCATGGAGAGAAATGTTCAGAAGCCGGGTCTAAAGCAGACAAAAGGAAGTACTTTTTCACACAACACATAATTACATTGTGGAACTTATTGCCACAGGATGTCATGGAGGCCAAAAGTATAAATGAATTCAAAAAAAAAGGATTAGACAAATTCATGCAACCTCCGGCTCAGGAAGTCTCTCAACTGCTGATTACTGAGAGCCGGGAGGGTATGCCGGAGGAAGGATCACTTTATACTCTCCCTCTTCCGATATCCCTTCCTAAGCATCTGCAGCTGGCCACGGCCAGGCGCTGGTTATTGCCCAAAGTGCACGTTTATTCTGAGCCAGCCTGGCAATGCTTGTATCCTCCTGGTAACTCCCTATGGATGGAGCCTTAGGGACCAGAGGCATCTCCTGGCCAGATATGGGACTCACCCCTAATTTTGTTACCTCCAGCCCAACGCCGTCCCAGCAAAGTCCATTGTGGCCACTCTTTGCTGAGTTAGGCTGATGTAATTGAAGCCAGATTGAGCCCTGAAACCTTCAGAGAGACTCTTCCGCTTTCGCTGCCCCTGGGATTAAGCACTGAAATCTCCATGCTAAAACCCTCTTTGAACAGGGATGGCAGATAATGCGCAAACTGATTAAAAAAACCCCAGTGCTGGGGAAAGTTAAATATTAAAGAGCCAAGGCCCAGTTTTAACTGCTGCTGCCGTCCCTCCTTCATCTCATGCCAACTGCCTCCAGGATACATGTGCTGACACTGAATTTCTACCTCAAAAAAGCGGCTGCAGCATGGGCTTTAAACTCAGGCCCTTAATGCCAAGATAGGAAGCAGAAAAATAGAACAAAGGCAGCGAGGGGCTCCTCTGGCTCGCACCTACTCTGGTCATCCCCGATCCATCCCTGCAGCACCACAGGGAGGCTACCCCAGCACCCCCTGCCCCAGCAAGGCATTTTGCTCCTCTGGTGTTTCCTTTAACTTCCCAAGGTAAGTAGTCTAAAATGTTTTGCTGCCTGCTTACCCCTGTTGTAAATAAACTATAATTTTCACTAGTGGAGAAGAGGGATTTCGGAGAAATATCTGGTCTCATTTCATCAGGATAACAGCTCTGTCTCTATTTATATACACGCTGGGATCATTGTAGCTCTCAGCTGTTCTTCACTCGACATCTTCTTTCAAGCTGCCGTGTCCCACTCCATTGGGGCAGGCAACGGGTCGAGGCCAGCCTGCTGCAATGTGAAACAGAAACCGGTCCTAAAAATGGGGACTTGTGAGAACTTGTCCTCTCAACACTTGGCACTCGCTGTCTGCCGGGCTCATGACAATGTGCCTCCATGGACGGGGTTGCTCCTGTCCTTCCACCCTGGTGGAGAGAAAATGGGGAAAACCCGTTTGACCAGGAAAATAATAGCGATTTGCTTGTCCTAGAGATTTTGCTAGTTAGGGATCAGGCCTGCAATGAGCCAACCTCATCGGTCTGAATAAGCCAACCTCAATAGTCTGAATTTTCCTCTGAAATTCAGAGGAAAATTTAAACCATCGAGAAGAGACCGGCTGGCCCTGGCTTTTCTCTACAAGGTGTTAACAAATAAGCTGTGACCCTGCAGAGACATGGGAGGGTCAGAGACTCCGCTTGGGAAGGTGGCATGTCCTACTTAATTCACTGCGGAGGGAAAAATCCGCTCTGCTGCCTCCACTCCAGTGCACTCACAAGACATCACATCGCATTCGGCATGTTTAAAAGCCTCAAGTCAAACAGCCGAGTACCTGGAAAATTACCGGACCACACGTTCAGAAGCGCAAGTCGCTGTATAAAATGAACACTCATCTTCTGAATGATGATGGTGCGTAGGTCGGCATTAATCGTCTCGGGAAAGTCTACCACTGCCCTGCTTTTCCCTCAAATGGGCTGTTCCTCTCCTCCCATCTCAATCCACTTCTAGCCCTGCATGCCCCCAAAACATAGCTATTTTAGCATCACTTCCTCTCCCCATTTCAGGAGATCTGGACTGTTTATTAATTATTTTCTGATACACAACTATGAAAGTAGGAGCCACTCGGAGACACAGATTTTTGTAACCCAAATGAGACCAGCATTTTCAGATGCTACTATTGATTGTACTGAGGTTGCAAACTCCCTGGAGCAGGATTGAATTTCACCCTGCGTTTGTACCGTCTGATGGGATCCTGTCCCTTCAATATACTACTTCAAAATACTATTCTCAGCATTGACCTGAGGTTGCGCAGATCAATATTTGTTTACTCAGCTCAAGTCTAATATTCATGCCTGCTTGGTAATCCAAATCCGCCTGAATGCAACAGAAAGGGCCGCTCCTGCCCATTGCATGAACCAGGCAGAAACATGCACCCTTCCTGAAATATCAGGAGCAACTCTTGAGAGGGGAAATATGACTTCGTCTTGGGAGAACATGGTCCAAATATAAATCCTAGTGATTCTGTGGACACTTTGGGGTGGAGCCATGTGAGCCCTTGTGAACTCTTCACTTCCACGACTCTTCTGTTTGGGAAACTTTTATTTATTTTTTCTCATTTAAGTCAGTCCCTTTGCAGCACACTGAGTACCTTTGCAAAATGTGTAAGAAATGCACCAAACCGGCCAATTTCTGTCCAATTGCTGAGAAATGTTCTCTCACCCTGACCAAAACTACACAAAGGAGACTAAGGGAGCAGTCTGAGATAACAGCACCTTATCCTGCCAACAAGGTGCTCTTACAGTGAAATCCGTCTTCATCCCATCCCATCCCCTTTATGAAAAGAGAATGTGAAGGCATGCACAGCACTGCACATCTTTTTTTCCCTCACATGGGATTTGGGAAGGAGGGGAGTGAAGAAAGTCTGGTGCTGGAATACAAAGTTCTGATTTTGGATATCTTTTCTTTGGGCCTTGGGGTGTGAGGATTGGACACAAAGCTCAAGGAATGGCTGGATGTGGCCAGACCTGAAGTCTGATCAAAGGCACTTACAAGTCAGTGCAGGGCCCTTGTTAAAGAAGGTGGAGGTTCCTCTCTGTCTGCTGGAGATGCTCAAGTCCTCTGCTCTGGCAACACGTCCCCTCGCCTTGCAGGTCAGGAATATCCAGACGCAAAAAATCCTTCAGCTTGTCAAAAGCAGTCATCTGGCTTTAAAGCCCAAGTGACTTTTTTTTTTTTTTTAAATTTCTCTTTTTAATACTGGCTGCCTGTCTGCTGCTGCCCTTGCTTTAAAACAAAATAACCAGCCTCCAGCAACCTTCAGAACAGATCTGTAAAACTGACTCTAACAAGCAAAGGCAAGACTGTGACAAACCTGCCGGCTTTCTGTTCGTGTATTGGATCGTCTTCAGGGAGTGCAGGACTGGCATTTAAAAATGTAGCCTTTGAACTGGTCCTTTTTTTTTTTCTTTTGTGATAAAGCTGGTCCCTGAGACGTTGGGGAGGTGACGACAGCAGATGCTGTGATGACTCAGTGCAGAGGAGGCTGTGGGATGGACATGGGGTCAGTGAAAGGGTACATTTACTGGACTGTGCTCAAGTGCTCAGCCAAAATGGTTTGGGTTTTATCTTTGAGCAAGAAATGAGGCCGACAAGGAAGGAATGATTTATTTGTCCCTGTTTTTCTTGTTAGACTCCAGGTTAGATGACTTGGCTTGAACTTTGAGGAAAAGAATAATCACTAGATTTATCTACATCTTGAGGAACACAGACTTCTTTCTCTGGGCTGCCTATATTATTAATTTATCCAGCTTCTCTCTCCTATATTTTTGTTCTGTGTTGCCCAAACAGATGGGTTCCCTTCCTTTGCTATTGTGAGTGGAGACAGATGCAAATAAATAGGCACTTGTGCTCTGTTGTGTGGTTACCTAGAGAGGCTGTTGTTTGCAAACAAAGGCTGTAGCAGGACACAAATAACCTCATTTGGTGTAGACTGGAGATGCACTTCATTAAAAATTCTGCCATGGGGTCCCCCATGCTGCCCTTCAGTGTTTATCATTGGAGCAGAGTGTAGCGGTGGTGGCAGCATCTGCCAAAGCAGAACTGATCAAGAGCGCTGTAAGATGATGACGTTTCAGAATAAAGGAGGAGCAAAATGTACAAGCTCTCTTCCTCTCCCCTCCCAATTCTCTAACCTATTGTTCCTTTAGATGTCTGAATAAATAAAGGCGAAAACACTGCTCTGGAGCACAAGGCAGCCGTTTCATAACAGCTCACGTATAGGCAAATACAACGTCCAGCTTTCTCCCCTGTCCTGTCAGCAGACCCAGACAGTTGATACACATTACCTTGCACCACAAACAGTAGCTGCTTGTGGTTTTACAGGGGCTGGATGCCAGCTGGGGGAATTTTCTTGTGGACCACATGGAAGCAGTGACTGTGGCTGCCAGCTCTCAAAGCCAAGTCCAGCCCTGCCTCCCACAGGGAGGGCACCTGCAAAGATGCTGGGAGGGAGAAGCATCTCTGCGTTTCACCTGTGAACCTCCTGAGAGCAGAGGCTGCCCTATAGGGTTGACGGCCATTGTGGGTCCTCGTCCAGGACTAGGCATCATGATAACACGAATAAGATACCAATGTAGCTGTTGTAGACTCAGTCCCTGTTAAAAATGCAGAGATCATTAAAACTACATGCCCATGCTTGTCCTGGCTCAAGCTGCATTTGAAATAAAATGTAGGATTCCCACAGCTGGTTTGTACAAACAAAACCGAGTCTCAGAGCAAGAATGGCCTTGTGGTGGAAAATAGCTGTGTGGTGCTGCTCACAGCAGCCCTTCAGCCCAAAGAGTGCAACAAGGATTTAGGATTGCAAGGAGGAGATTCAGGACATAAGAGTGGTCCAGAGGCAGACTGAAAACCCTAAAAACATCTCAGGCACTTCAGAAGAAACACCTGAACAAAAATCCCTCCACTGAACACAAGGTTATAACCACATGACAATAGTAACAGCCACAACCAGAGCAATGATGGTAGCTTGGCTTTTGTAAGCAGTGTTCTCTCCTGAGGAGAAGATCTAGGCTTCCTTGGTTACCATGTGAGCCTCAGGTCTCAATCCCTCTGCCTTTGTTTTGCCTGCCCGAGTCTCTGCGAGGATTTTGGCCCTCTCTTCCACTAGATGTTAGTATTTGGGTATTTATTTTAAGAGATGGGCAGCAATATCCCTCCAGGAGTCATACCTGCTACTCATGTGTAGCATTTGGGGCATTAGATGTTCCACCTCAGTCATTTAATAGTGTCCCAGGAGAAAAATACTGCCATTTCCTTTCTGCTTTTCCAGGAATAAAGCATACATTTGGAGCGCAGATGACAACAGTGCCATCCGTACAGGAGGGGAGAGACTCGTGAAGGTGTCGAGCAGAGAGGAGCAACGCTCAGCGACTGCAGCACAGGGAGAAGGCAAGCGGTGTGGGATGGCACCATTTTTACAGTCCCTATTCTGCCCTTAATTACAAGCTTAAGTGATGGCTAATAAAGATGATCCAAAACAAATAAATTGAGCTGCTGCTCTAATTAAGAGGCTTTTGCTGCATGCAATGAGCCAGACCCATCTGTGTCATAGTTCAGCAGAAGCCAGGAGGGTTCCACGAGGGATTCATTTGAGTTGCATCTGAACTGCTTCAAGGAGGAAAATGCAGCACTGACCATCTTGTTTCCTACACTGCTAGCCAAGAAACATTGGTCCATCCCCCAGACAGTCATCCTGGGCAGAGGCAGAGTCATTCACATACATTCCATTTGGTTGTGTCTGCCTTTACAGCAAGTACATTAACGCGAGACCTTCCATTGCTTACGGGAGGGAAGCTTTAAGCTGTTGGGAAGCAGCGATTGTTTTTCTGGGCAGATAACACTACAACAATAACACTTCATGGCTGTGCCCCTGTTTTTTAACCAGCCCCGTACAGCAGAGAGAAGAAGCAATTACTACTGGACGTATGCTTATTTGATGGATGAAATTAGCTGACAGACTCCCCTTGGCAAATTGCAGAAAAAGGCCTTTTTGAGGCATCCACTTCATCTCACAGGTAGGGGCTGATGCCTGGGAAGGGCAGATGTGAAGGACAGCATGCACGAAGAGACCCCATGCCATGACTGCCCTGCAGATATACAGCTTTAATTTCAGGAGCCTGAACTCCCAAACCTCAGCTAACATTCCCGCAAGCCTCCACTCTCCAGACATGCAATGCCCAGTCATCTCTGCAGGTACAGTCCAAAATGTTTAGGGCTCCCTGTGCGTGAACGCAAATTTTTGCCTGAGAAATACTGAGCATCTGGGAGCTACACAGGGTATTTTTCCTCCCTCCTCTGTATTTTCCATGGAAGAGTGTAGTCTCAGCACCATATCTTCTATGACCACAGCTGATATTTTAAAATCCACTTGCCCCACAGAAGAGCCAGTACGTGATCCTTTTGCAGGACTCCAATCCAGGTTGTACGTGACATCTTGTAACAACATGCCCCAACATATCTGAATATGGTACCAGTGCTCAGCTTGAGCCTACTCCCTTCTTCATGTCACCATAACGCACCAGGACTACTTGGTCATGACCCCAGTAAGAAAGGCACTCTCTCCGTAAACAATTAAAATACCATTTATTTGAGCTAATCCTAGAAGGAAAGAGGGGATAGCATAGAAAATCTCACATCTGTTCAAAGTTGGGGCACTCTATGTTGTGCAGCATCAGCTGGAACTCCAATCAGGGCACCCTGCACAGATCCCATCTATCAGGCCCATCGTTGACACTTTGGTCTTTAGAGCTCTCACAGGACTTCATTAGAAGAAGCCACCTCTGTGCCTCATCCCAAGTGCCAAACAAAAGGGTGGTCACATGGAAACGTGCTGCTTCACTTGAAGATAACAACAAGGACATGCAGGTGTTGTGATTGCCAGTGCCAAGTGGGAGCTGCCTCTGAAACAGCTAGCCAGCAGTTTACCCCATGCCAAGGGCTGGACAGCCACAGTCCGTGTGTGGCACAGCACAGCCCCATGCCTTCGCACAGTAACTGCTACGTGGACCAGTAACCGCTGGATGTACGGTGTAGGGTCACAACAGTAACAAATAGCCACAGTGATTCCTCCAAACCCAAATTTGTTGTCTCATACACCCTCCCTCACATGCACTCCCATCCGCCTTCCAGACAGAGAGTTATTATAAGGTATTTCACACCAAGCAGCATTATTTTCTCTGAACATACTTTTTCTCTGAAAATCATGCGCAAATGGCAGCGCAACTTCGGAGCAAGAGATCCCCCAAGGGGAAAGGATGAACTTGTGGTTAAACCATGGGATGGAGAGTCAGCAGATTGGGTTTTCTCATCCCCTGGGTCTGTGAGCTTTGACTCACCCCATGGCCCCTGCGTGGTTCAGGCATGTTCGGTTTCCCCATCTGGAAAACTGGTGCGATGACACACTGCGATGGCAGCACGCAGCCATTTATAGCTGCTGGGAACCACCATGTGCTCCTGCGAAAGCACACTCTTTCACTGCAAAAATTGAACCTTCAGGACACAAAATGCTCCTCTGCAAAGTTTTCCACTGGCGTGGTTCACTGGAGCTGCAAAGATCTACTTAGATATTTTAATATTTACCCGGCATTTAAATATTTACCCAATACTAAAAGCATCAGTCAGCGCTCAGTGCCCAGTCCCCTGGGGATGCACAGACACATGGGTGGCCATGCACTGGGGAGCTGTGCTGCAGGGCCGGATTGCCAGGGGCTGCAGCAGCCCTGCTGCCTCCCCAGCTGTCTCAAGGTGGGATGGGGCATGGGGTGGACTGGGAGGCCCTGAGGCACTCTTTCCCCATCCATTCCTCTCTCCCCTTCAGCACCCACTCTCTCCCTGCCTGCAGCTCAGACCCAGGGCAAGGCTTCCTTCGCTTCCCCCCAAGCCCAACACTGAAGATCTTTGTTCCCACACCACCTTGCTGGAGCATCCCTGAGATCCTCCTTGGCTTTAGCTGGGAGGCCTTTATGAAACACTGCCCTGGTGGGAGGACAGTACAGTCTTACCTCCGCGGGCTTTTGTGTTTCAGGATGGGTATCCTGGGACGAGCCTCCTGGAGAGGAGGTGCTCAGGGCTACCAAGTCACACTGTGCACTGAGCTGGCGAAGCCCCTGGTCATGCAAGATGTCCCATCCCCTTCTCTGCAGCCCCACCTGGTACAGCAATCACTACAAAGGCTTGTAGCATTTGATGGATCACCAAGAATAATCTAACACCTTTATACTGGGGAAGTAAATCAAGTCATGTTCCTCAGGGGAGCTTGTACCTGCCCTGCCTGGTCTGCTCTCATCTCCAGGATCTTTTGTTTCTCTGCTCCCCTCTTTCAGCTCCAATCATCTCCTGCTTCAGCACCCTCTTTCTCCTGCTGTCCTTGTCCCCTCTGCAAACACTACTGCCAGTGGAGGGGCCACCAGCTTCATGCACTGGAGAAAGTCCTGCTCTGGGAATTTGACAGCACCTCCAGCCCCCTCTCCACTTGCTCTGCCCTGTCCATTTGCCATGAACCTCTCTGCAACACAAGGCCTGTCTCTTTTTGTAGTATTTGGGCAACACCTTAGAACAGCGTAAGCCTTTCAAATCAGCCCCTTAAACGCTACATTAGCAAGAACAACAGAGTGACCTCTCCTCACTGATATATCTCCAGGCTCTTTACAGAGAAGAGGGTCTTAACCTTCCTTTTACAAGTGTGGACATGGAACTTACACAAGTGACTTGTTCAAGATCTCCAGGCAGAGAAGCAGCAGCAGAACTGGAAGACCTAAGTCCCATCCTAGGGAAGTTGGCTAAGAACAGGACATACAAACAGACAAAGGTTATGTGCAGGTTGCAAAATTTATAAAAGACAGAAGGAAAGAGGAAGGGTAAATCAAGGATGCAAGGCAGTGTGGTGTTCAGATCTCACCCCTCTCCCACATGTCACTTCCAACGTCTGCCATCCCAACGTACACCCCTACCATGGTGATGGAGTGTTCAGTACATACTTGCCATGTCCTTGAAAGAGTGTAGCTCTGCAAAAGTGTGGGTTCTTTTTCCAGTTATTTGCACTGGGGAAAAGGGATGACAAGCTTAAAATCCACAGGGCCTCACATACCTGCACCACAGAAGTCTCTTGTAATGATCAACATAGACTGAAAGAATAAACGTCCAAAACTGAAGCATAGCACAATAGTTGCTCATCAATACATGCTGTCCATTTTCCACCAGGTCCCATGGGACAACATCCCAGGGCAGAATCCACACACCCACAGCAAAACTAGTCGCTCTGCCCAGTTTCATCTGCTTGAGACTGTGACCCCATGACTTAGAGAGCAGCAGCATCTTTTGAGAAATGGGACAGCACAGTGGTCAGTGTGGCAACTGGAGAGATCAGGATTTGGTTATTCAGACTTTGCTGCAGACTCAGGGTAATGTCTCTAAAACTCTTCTGCTGCTGTGGGAAGGGAGGGGGTTAATGTTTGTCACCTTGTCTCTTGCAGGTCCCAGTGGGTGTCCATTACTGCAGGTTAAATTTTGCTGGTATCTTGGCCTGCCTGGGATTATGTCAGGAAAACCACGCTCTTCCCTTCACTCCTGGTCAGAAGGTGACTGATTTGTGCAGAAAGTGTAAAGTGACTAAACCGAGATAAAGTATTAAATTCTCATTCGGTTAAGAGCTGGGAAATGAAGGCCACTGCAGGTAGAGCGGAGGCTCATGTAAGGCATCTTCTCAGAGCCAACAAGATCACCTGTTTTTAACATCTTTTCTGAAAGTACTCAATATAAAATACTTTGCATTTTCAAGGTAGCCTGCAAAGAGCGCTCATGCTAGTCTGTGGAGAGCTACAGTAAATATTAAGCTTGCCAGAAAACTAAGAAAACCAAAGCATCGAGAGGTTTTGGGCAGGGGTGGGTTCTTCTGTCCTAAGCCTAGGGCTCCTCGGTGCTGCAATAATTCACGTGAGCACATGAGATGGCCTAGCATCATGGGCAGGGGTGCCAGCCTGTCCCTGGGCAGACATGCCACCCTGGCACCCTTCAGTCTGGTGTGGACACAGGGACTGTACCCTATCTGAAGGCATGTCCTCACTCCTTGCAAAAAAACCCTCTGGCCTTCAAGGCCCTGCATCTTTCAATGCGTGGGTGATATTTACATGGTCTTCCTCACACTAAGCTCTTCAGACTGAGTCGTCTCCTTTGGGTTTCCATTTCAGGAGAGTGTGTGTTCAGGAGACTCGTGCCTTGATTACAATTCTGAAGTCCAAAGGTGTGAAAATACCCCCCCTTCCTCTGCAAAAACGCACCGGTATTCCCAATGAAAACCAATCCCCACTTAGTTCAGCAAGCCGTTGCTATCTGCTGGGCTGATGCTGCCATCTTCTGCCCACCTGGTGCTTTGCTGCCCAAAACTTCCCCAGCCCTTGGCCCAGGGACCTGCCCATGCGCAAGGTAAAGGTGATAAGAAAAACGTAGGAATGTAAGAATTAACAATGGCCTCAGGGTCCCTCATCGGTCACTGTGAGTGGAGATCCAGATGTGTATCACAGAAGCTGTCCTCTTAAAGCATCCTGGTTGTGGATGCAAGTGAGAGGTGCTGAGCTCTGCCGGAATAAGGACAAGGCACAGGCTCTGTGTGAAGAATCACATTCAAAAAATGAAGGGGGTAAATACATGCAGTTAATACAATTGCTAAGTGGACTGTTATTAGACACAGCTTGAGCTGTTCACGGTTCTTCCTGAAAATGCAGGAAAATCAAATGTTTAATTGGGAGACAACAGCAGGACTGCACGATTTCTCACCCGACACCCATGCGATAAGGTTTTTTTGGCAGGGATACAGAGTAATTGGTGTGACTGGCACTAAAGCTATGGCAGCGGACTATGCTGTTGATCAGAAGGTAAGGATACAGAGCATTTATTTTCCAAAATGGCAAAAGCTTCTTTTTCAGGGCTTTATTTCTGCCAGAGCTGCTGCCTCACAACCCTCTGATTACTTTTTTTCCCCTTCCCTTAAGCACCACTGGTAGAGCGGGATTCTCAGGGGAGTTTCTCCAAACGGCGAGCTGTTAAAAGATGTAAAAACTGTTAAAACAAATCTTTTCACATACCAGTACCCCACCATGCATCACATTGGGTTCAGTTCAGCAGAGTTGAATCCCTCCTTGGGGTTACTTTTGTTGCAGGTCTTTCTATGCGGATCCTGTGGCATCTCATGCATCTCTCCTGATGGGGCTCTAGGGCAGCAGCTCTGTTTTGGAGGAACAGGGCTGTACGGGCTCTGCCTTGGCTAGGACCCATAGCAGGGGTATGTCTGTAACTCACTGGATTTTCAGTAGCAGCTGAAATGCTGAGTTCTCCGCTCCTCTGAAATATGGAAACGTCACTAGACAAAGCCATAGAGATTAAGCAACTTCCTGATGTTCATACAGAGAGACAACAGCAGAAGTGGGGACAGCCTGCAGAAATCATGTCTACACCTTGATTTGTTCAGTCCTCCTCCTGCCCCACAGTGGAGGCAATTGCACGGTCTGTCTGAACGGTACAGCAGTGACGTTTTCTCTACAGCCTGTAGTTAATGTACTCCTGCTTGTAAAGTCACCTGGCAAATGCGGATCCTTGCTTAGCAGATCATTTCACTTTACAATATCGAAGCTTTGCTCTGGGGCAGAGCCAGCACCTTGGGTTCAGCTGAGCCCGGTGAGGGGACAGGACCTCCTTTCCAGAGGTACCCCTCAAAGGGCTGTGGTACCAGCACATCCCTGATGGCAGGGGGGATTCTTGTGGCCTGGAAACATATTGTCCCCTTCAGAAACCAGTGACATGTTTTTCTGCTGTGTTGTGTACATATACACATTTTAAACATATACAGAGAAAGAGTTGGGTCACTGACTCCAACTTCCCATTTCCTATAAATTAAATAAAACCCCCATACCTCCAGCCTGAGATGGCCTGTGCTTCTCCAAGCAGGGCAGCTTTTGCACTGGGTGGTGGGTTTTCCTTTGGTATCTGGTGATAGTGGCAGCTGGAAGTGACCCCAAATATGAGCACGCAAGCCACAGTATGAACTGCAGCCCGAGCAGACAGAGAGGAGGTGAAGCAGCTCACAAGCAGCAGAGGGGTCAATGTGGCCATCAAGGCTGTCAGCAGGGACATCCTCAAGGCAGCTCTGCAAAGGTGGACTGAAATAAAAGCCCTAGCCCTGCCTTGCTCTGCCTTATGACAAACCCATGCAAGCACAGGTGATGCTGTTGACCTGTTTGAAGGCTTTGCTGCCCTTTGGGGGAAGGTTAAGTAAACCTGTTGGTCTCCGTTTGCAGAGATGCAGCCAAGGGGAAGCTACTTTAGGGTCCAGATACAGCCAACCATCTCCCAGGGGCAATGTGCTTAAGCCCCCTGTGCATGCAGATGAAGTGCGAGTGGGACAGGACCTTGGCTTGTTGCACTTTTTTATATACTTTTTTTTTTAGGGTTTTAAGTATGTTCTCTGAAAACTGGCACTAAAGTACAACAGCCCACACCAGAGCTTCATACCTGGAAGTTCAGCATCTGCAGCTCTTCAGCACGCAAGTACTACCTCAAGATGAGGTGCGAGACCTTCACTGTCTTCTTCCCTCCCTCCCAGGTTGGCATGGGAGAGTAGGATTGTGGGGACAGATTTTTCCAGAAGAAAAATCCCTCCAATTCCCGCCAAGCTGCTGCTTCTGCAGAATGTGTCTGCCCTGTAAGCATACTGAGTTGATACCAGGAAGATGATTTCCCCATTTTTTCCTCTACTATCTCCTCCATTCCACAGCATTGCCAGGAGGGAAATATCCATCTCCATGTTGGAGCACTCTTCAGACTGGAAGTAGTAAGTGTGGAGCAGATTCATCAGGATTATTTTAGCAAAGCTCTTTTTTTGTAGGTAGAAATTTGTTTTTGTGTGCAATTAGGCCTCTGGCACAGAAGTCTCCAGAGTCCTGCTTCTCTAAGAAACAAAAATTTTAGATCAAGAAATCCCATTTTCCCCTCACTCTTTTTAATCTTCTTTCATTCCTTTTGAGCCAGGGAGCCATTTAACTCCTGGTTCAGTACTGCAAGGCCAGAATTGTGATGTGCTCAATGGCAAAGCCATAATAAAAACCACTCACTCCCATACCAAATAATTTGTGTCCTTAAAGAATAGTGTGCTGGGATAATATTTTAGCAGTAGATTAGCAGATCCTGATGTGCCTTCATTTGCATTTTCCCCCGAGCACCTCTGAAGGTGTTCAAAACACTTTTTTCTCCCCCTCATTTGATGGTATTTTAATTCTTAAATAATGGCTCAGCTCCCCAGAAATATTTGTAGTTATTTGTTATGGGAGCAGAGGAAAGTAGCTGACTTCCAGCTTCTTTTTACATAGTTTGAGCCATACAAAGAGCAACTGAGGCTAATCAGGGTCCCAAAAATCCACCCTTGGTAGCCACTGCCATAGGACATCAGAGCATTTGGTGAGCAGCTTCACAGAAAGGTCTCATCTGAAATGAGGAACAAAATGAGAAGGACATGGGTGGAGGAATAACGGCTTGCATGTACGCTTTGAACAGGGAATGAAGTCACTGGTCCATCCTGCCTCCAGCAGTGACCAGCAAGGAAGGGATACTGCTTTCCTGCCTTCCCTCCACCTCACCCACCACGTTCCCAGGCATTTCTACCTCAGGAGAAGGAGTGTGCTCTTGACCTTGCATCAGTCCAGCTTGGTCCCAGGAGGGGACTACTTTCATAAACATCACTGCAAAAAAAAAAAAAGGAACCTGAAACTCTGGTAAAAAGCTGGCTATACTCTGAAGCTTAATGAGACTTGAACGACAACGGAATGTGGAGACACAATAGTCAAACCATTTCATCTGACAATACTTAAATTTGTCCATGCTGTGCCCTGCTGTTCCAGCTTCCAGCATTGCGTAGACTCTGCCTACACAAGCCGCTTCAGCATTGCCTCCAATCACAAAGTGCTTCCTCTGCTGCAATAACCCTCCCGGCTTTCTTAGTATGCCTTTATTACAGCAGCAACTCCAGTCTGGCTTTGCAGTGCCTTGGACCCTGGAGGAAGTTATTTAACTCTCATCCATCCTTTAAAAGCTTTGCAAATTTATCATGTTATGCACAGCTTCTCATTGCAGAAGAAAAGGAGTGTTTTTTTAGCTTATTTCACTGGTAATAGCAGAAAATGGTTTATTGCAGAAAAGAATTTATCCAAGTAGGCTGTCAGCTGTAGCTATGCCATAGATAACATCCAGCTCATTTTAGTGTCCTGGAAACACTCTAAAAGTATCCATTGTTGGAGCATCACTGTGCTTTAGGTAAACGTGCTGCTCTAAAGATAGCAGTCAGCAAAGACCACTGAACAACAGTTTCATTTTATAAGTTCAAGCTGTCCCCTAAATTATTGAAAACACCTAAAGTTAGTAATCTGATAACAGTAAAGTGGTTAGCATGGTGGTGGAAGGGCAGAAGCCTTACCCTGTTGCACACACTGAGCTTCCAGTAGTGTTTAAGGGCTTCAAGTCACGCATTGCACCTAGGTTACCGCATTTATTACCCTTCAATCATCATCCTTACATCAGTTTACTTGGTTGAAATAGTATCTTTAGTGTCTTCAGGTCACACCACAGAAGATTCCACAACTTAGTTATACACTATTGATGCAGCAAACTTAAACAAACCAGTTTTAAGTCTATCTGACAGTATTTTTTATATTATTGCTGTTACAATAAGCCCTGAAGAAACAGGCCCCTCACTACTAAGTACTGCTTACCTCTGCCACATCCCTTCTTGATCTTTCTTTGCTTAAGTAGAAGAGTCTTCAGGCCTTCATAGACCCTCATACCTTACAGCCTTATCTCTTCAACGACACAGTAAATCTTTCAAGGACTTCTGCTTTTTGCTATCAAATAGCTATTTTAGACAAAAAAGCAAGTATCTGTTCTATCTTACAGCTGTAGAACACACTTCAGGCTTTGGCCTCTACTTCTTAACCTAATGCCAAGCTTCAACAACTGTTTCACTCTGTTATTCTTTACCAGACAGCTCCAGAGCAGAACCCACCCTTTCCTGCTCTACACCCCTACTAGGCCTCTCAGTACCTTAATAAGCTTTAGTGGCCCTGACTGGCCTCACCTGAGCATCCCCACCCATGGGCCTGAACCCCTATATAAGCTCAGCCTGGAGGCTTCTTTTCTTTTCTAGGCTATGTTCTAAGAATACTAATCTCTAGCCCAGCATAGATAGACTAGCCTTAGATCCCACTGCTTCTGGAGCTAGTCACGTGTGCTTGACCTAGATACTTTTTCTAAACTTGATTCTGATCTATGGACTGACTTGCCAGCTGGACTTTAGACCCCCCACATCCCTACAGAGGTGCCTGATGTCTGGACCTGGGAGCTTTCAATACTCTTCCCTCTAGGTTGTCCATCTCCTAGAGGAAGTAAAACCTCCTTTACCACTTGTTTTTATACCCTAATGTTAGCAGTTGACTGTTTATTGTCCTTGTTGAAGATCTTCCATCCAGGTGGTTCCTGGAGCTACACTGTTTAGGTGTCCTAGTATCTTCTTTTTGCAGCAGGAGCTGTGGTAGTGCTGAGCTTTCCCTTGCCTTGGCTCTGTGGCTCTGTTGCCCCTCTGCACCTTCATCTGGATGGATGGAAGCACCCTTGGGACTCATTTCCCTTGTGACCTTATACATCCTAGTCCCAGCACCCCCTACTGAAGCTCTCAGGTGCTGTGAGAAGGTTGTCTATCCCACCTAGTCTTCATTCAGCTGAGCTTATGGGTGTCAATAAGCTGGTCAGGTGCAATGGTGGGTATCTGTTACTGCTTGCCAAGTAATTTGTTATTGCCTTCTCCTGAATAGATACTTGTCAGCCTCATACTGGGGTAGCTGAGCAATTTGGGAAAGGAGTATGCTGTTGGCCAGGGTGTATCACATCCCTGCTAGGTAGAATTAACTGAGGGGGGAAATATTGTGACTACCCACAGGGTGTTGCCTTTCTTGAGAACCGTGAAGGATTTCTTCAGCTCTTAAAAATGTCTGGAATTTTAGTAGTTGCAATCAGCAAAAATTGGAGTGGAATATCAGTGGAGCACAGCTTTCAAAAACTCATTTTCTTTTTCCTTTCAAGCTGACAATAGATTTTAAGAAAAACTTTGAATAATGGATACACTTTTGAATAATGGATGTTTCACAGCTGAAGTCCCTTGACTTTTCCCTCTGTGCCTGAATGAGAAGCCTTTTAATTGCACAACGCGTGGAGAGGAGGTACAAAACGCTTTGTGTCTTCTGCTACTGATTAGCTGATGTATACGCTCCCATTAAACATTCAGAGATGGGTAAGTGTATCCCAGCCCGAAGCTGTATGTTATGTGTGTTGGTTTTTTATCAGCTAAGGATCTGGCATGAGATATTTTGCATTTTTGCTTGTCTCTGTCATGGCTGATCATTATTTTCCGCTTTTTCTGTAGGTTGGATCTTTCCTGCTTCTAGGGAGGTGTTCTTCCACATGAAGAGCTTGCACCTTATGCTCTGGTGTGAGATCACCTTGTGAAGCAAAGAAGCCTCCTGAGCTTAGACCATGGAACAAACTTTGAAATGGAGTTTTCCAAAATAGCAGTGCTTTTTGCAAGGGTTTTCCTGAGAGATGATCATACATGGTGAAAGAGTTGCCCTGGTGTCTGTGCCAGGCTGGATGCTGTACCATGGTGTGATGGTGAATCTGCAACACCTGGAGCAATTTGAGCCCCCTGCAAATTAGCTGTGTGGGGTACAGGGAGGGGAATTAGCAAGCACAGCAGTGCTATGGGTGTTCCCTGCTCTTATTCTACCATGCTGCTGTCTGTCCCTGGCGCTGGCTTTTCTCCAAGTTAATTCAGCTGTTGTGAAAATTTAACTCTGCTGCAGAAGGGAAAAGACAAGTCACTGTGCCCCTGAAAAATGTAAAGGGTTGGTTTGGGGTCAATGTTTTTTTTGTGCCCTATCTTTGTCCTCAGTTTCCCCAGTTCTTGGTGCAGTGCCCAGCACTGTGAGTGAACCCGGATGGCTCAACCGAGAAAACCCTGCTGTGTTAGTACTTCTCTAACTTTTGTCTGCACAAAACCCCCTTAAACGGAGAAGTTATCCTATCAGCTTCCCAGTTTTCTTTCCAAGCACAAATCCAGCCCAGGAACCAAGGCTCAATGGATAAATGCTGCGGGAGTCTGGCTCTGTCCTGCTCCCAGCTCTCTGCATCTCGGACACAGGGGATTGAAGGCTCAGCTTATATAGAGAAATCCTGTGACTTCGGACTATTTTAACTCTTGACATTAGACCACAGAAGACCTATGGAGGCAGCTCATTGGGGTGGCACAGAGAGTCCCCTGGGCTCCTTGGTATCAAGCTTTTCTCTTTCAGTTAGAGGTTTCTGGTGATCTTTGCCCCTGCACACCATGGGAGGCTGCCGGCTAGGTTTCTGGCTTTAAACAGATTGTTCTCTCTCAATTTTGCAGCCTCTTGCCTTAGAGGACAACTGCAATTTAGTTTTATTTTGTAAAATTTGACATGACTTGAGACTGTGATTTACTGGCCTTGAAGGATATGGTATATGTAACCGTGGAGGGTAAAGTGGCTTTTCATGGTAGAGAAGTCATAAATTGAGATGAAAAAAAATGAGGGAAACATTACTATCCAACTTTACAAGGTAGCACTAAGAACAGGATACAGCGAAGCCATCTGTAACTGTCAAGGGTCTTTATTGTGCCCTGATTGTCTGTAATAAAGCTCCCAAATGAGACCCATGGTATCAAATATGAAGGCAACCAATGTTCAACTGTCTGAAAAGACACAAGATGGCAATCTTTTCAAAAGGACACCCTGGAATATCTTGTGGCTAAAGATTTCCAAGCTATCAGCTTTCCTTGCTCTGGCACTTGCTGGAGACCCTGGGAAAGGGTCTGTGTCCAGCTCACTCCCTCCATGAAGGTGGGCAGGGTGAGGTGGAAATCTCTGAGGGCATCAACACAAGCAGGACTGGTAGCCTTGGCTGTGTGGTCCGATCCAGACATGAGCTCAGCATCCCTCCCCTGCTCATTCTTGGCACCTGTGCCATGGGATGCAGCAGTTGTAGCTCGTGATGTTTCTTCTGGGGCTTGTTTGGGCATCTGCATCCCCATGTCATGGTTTCAGCTGGGATGGAGTTAACTTTTTTGCTAGCAGCTGGTGTGGTGCTGTGTTTTGGATTTGGGATGAGAAACAGTGATGATAGCATGCTAATGTTTTTGGTTGTTGCTGGGCAGTCAAGGCCTTTTCTGCTCCTCATATCACCCTGCCGGTGAGCAGGCTGGGAGGGCACAAGGAGTTGGGAGGGGACACAGCCAGGACACCTTGACCCCAACTGACCAAAGGGCTATTCCATGCCATGTGACATCATGCTCAGTATATAAAGCTGGGGAAGAGGAAGGAAGAGGGGGACTTTGAGAGTTACAGTGTTTGTCTTCCCGAGTAACCGTTATGCATGATGGAGCTCGGCTTTCCTGGAGATGGCCGAACACCTGCCTGCCGAGGGGAAGTAGTTGAATGAATTTCTTGTTTTGCTTTGCTTGTGTGTGTGGCTTTTACTCTACCTATTACACTGTGTTTATCTCAACCCACAAGTTTTTTCTTACTTTTATTCTTCTGATTCTCTCTTCCATCCGAACTGGGGGTACTGAGTGAGCACCTGTTTTATTCTAGCTGCTGGCTGGGGTTTAACCATGTAACCACGACAGCCCTCTTTGCCTTCTGTCCCCTCCATATTTTCCAACAGACACAGACCAGAGGGACATTTCATATAGCAGAGATATTTTATGTAAGGAAAAATAACCTCCTTTTTTTTTTTTTTTTCTTAATGCCACAAGAATAGCTTCAGAATTTGACTCACTTAAAAATTAGTTCTCCCTGGTTGAGCAGAGGGTGGTGTGTGTGGGGCAGGTGGAAGAATTACCTCTGCTTGGCTTTCAGAATTTGCCTGGCCAATATTTCCAGGCCTCTTGGTTTTATATGTTAATTTTCAGCTTAAAGGTTGTAACGCATTGCAATGTGGCAAGGCAACAGGGGTGGTGTGACAGTTTCCAGGCTGCTTGCGCTCGTTTTATCTGCAAATGGTTGAATTTGCAATGTGTAATGATCTCTGTAAGGCAGTTAGCGGTGAGATAAACATCAATTTTATGGCTGGGAAAACATAAGGGGTGTTGCACAGAAAAATGAGAGGACCTGAATACTGAAAGCTCTCTGACCTCTTCAGCGCAGTTGGGTTTAGCTCTTGCATCTCCGTTGGCCCTCGTGCATCCAAATCCCTTCCCATGATGGGTCCAGCCAGGTGAGATGCCATGGTAGAGCCTGCCGTGATGGGATGCAGGAGTAGCACAGCCTTTCCTTTAGGGGTGGGGGATACAAGAAGCAAGGACTTAAGTATTCACAGCCAAGAGTTAAAAGGTTTTACTGAAGTGGGAATGAAGTAAGGTGAAGACTTCAAAGTGTTTTTGGACTTTCTTTGTAATAGGAGCTCATGCAGAAGGCTGGAGTTACCTTGGGGTTGCAGCCAGACTGGGGATGTGTACAGCACTCTGTACAGACGTGCTTTGATTTTCACAAATAATAGCTTTTTGCAGCTCTGTTTCTTCATTGGATATGATGCAGGGTGTAAAATGCCTTTTTTTTTTTTTAAATTTTCTGTGTGCTGAATGCCTCTTGAATGCAATTAATACTCCTGCCTAAGTATCCAAAAATTAATAGACATGTCTGGATGTTGCTGAACGTGACTGTGCGTGTGCGGGGGGCTGGTGGAGAGGGATGGCTCAGTCCCTTGAAGCTGGAAACAACCTAATGTGGGGAAGAAAGGTGCAAAACCATTGGTGAAAACTTAAGCACACAAACTGGCTACAGGAAAACGTGAAGCGGTACCACACTGGCCTGATCAAACCCACATGATGGTGCTACTGCAGTGGCTGCAGGGCGGAGCGGACACGATCTCAGCTGCCTCAGGAGCCACCACCTTCCTCCCAGTGGGGTGTCCCTGGCCTGGGAAGGCCCCAAATGCCACCCCCAGCTGGAGCAGGGGCTCTTCCCACTCGTCCTGTGTAAGCCTGGGAGGAGTGATCAAGCTAATTAGTTAATTAGTTGGCATTGAGACTGACTGAGGATGGGGGTTCTCCCCATGCTGGTGCTCAGCCTGCCTGGGGACCTGAGCTCCTGGGTGGCTTTAGTTTTCTTGGTCTGTGTGTGACATGTAATATGCTGTGAAATGTCTCAAATGCTGGCAGCGTGTTCAGGACTGGCTTTTTCACTGTATAGAATATTTAAGATGAATTTTCATGTTTTATGTAGCTCAGTTACTACTTGTATTTCCACCCTGCAGATGTGATGAGAGATGAGCTGGTTTCAATTTTTTCTCTTGACTGTAGCCAGCCCTTTCAAACTCCCCTGTGCTGTGACATGATGCTTCGGACATCTCCACAAAAACAGTGTGTATATATATCTATCCCATTTCTAGGGGGCTAAAGCTCTCTATGATGAACAAAGCTTCCTATTGATGCCATTTAAAATAAATAATAACCTAATCTCAGAACCAATTAGAAACAACATAAATCACCTAAAAATAGCTTCAGGTACTGAAGCCATCTGGATTTCTCCTCTTAGGTTACAAAGATTTCTGATGAGGCTTTGCTAATTATCCTCACCCGTTGGGTTTGGGGTGGGGGGACTGGCCCAAGTGTCTGGGGCTGGCTGCAAGCAGAGCCCCAGCGCACCATGCAAACACCCAGAGGGCATGAAGAAAAATGTTTTTC
Organism: Stercorarius parasiticus; assembly: GCA_013396915.1. Lineage (NCBI taxonomy): Eukaryota > Metazoa > Chordata > Aves > Charadriiformes > Stercorariidae > Stercorarius > Stercorarius parasiticus. The sequence goes on along the minus strand of VWZL01005387.1, from coordinate 408,389 downwards.
ACCTAATCTTGTTACTGTGACAACAGCAGTGAAACCTTTTAAAGTGGAAAACTAGGATTTTTTTAAAGAGATATTGTTGTCCCTTCAGCTCTGTCTGACAAATGCTGTCTGTGGCGTGTACTGCCTGCTTTGCAATAGCCATGTAAGCTCGATGGTGGTCCTATGGCACAAAGCTTGCACTTCCAAGAAAGCTATGAATCCATTTAAAATAGAAAATTCTTGGCTTGAAGGGATGTAGTTAAAGGGTTACCCTTTTCTTTCCCTCTTTCTAGCCTGTCTGGTCCTTTTATCTCTGTTTTTTCTTCCTTCACTTTTCACTTTCCAGCTCCTTCCCCAAGATCTCTCTTCTTCCAAGGCGCTTTTCTGCTTTTTCCTTTAAATCGTTTCCCCAGCTGTCTATTTTAAACCACTTTTGCTCGAAGCTTGATGTTGCTGGTAGTGTTTCTTGCATCTCCTTCCCTAGCATGGACTGGTGCAGAGTTTCATCTCAAACACAAGCACCGCAAGTTGCAGCTGCTTTTAGGTAAGTCAAGCTCCCAAGTCTTCCCCACAACCCAGATCGTCCCAGTTTGGTGGGCAACAGCAGCCCAAGGAGCTGGAGCTGCTCTCAGCCTCTTCATGCAATGCCGGTTGAACCCTTGCAAGATCCCAGTATAAATTTGTGTGGTTGCTAGAAAACAAGTTGGAAACATCCAGCAGTCACCTCTTGGCTAGAAACCAAAAATTATTAGCCAGCAGCCAAATGGAAGTATGATATATATTTTTTTATATTAAAACCCCACGGTATGTAGGGATCCTTCCTAGCTTTCCCAGGAGACCAGACCTTTTACTTTGTTCAAAGCCTCCCAAAGTTTTGAAGGGCAGCTGTGAAACAGATAGGAGATGCTTAATTTTGTTCTGCCGAAGCAGCTTGACAGCACAAAGGCAGTGCTTCCCTGGTTTGCATTTCTTCCAGTTGGCTCTCGGTACAGCTGAGTGCTAAGGATATTTTTTTATTTGAAGCCTTCAATTCTGCAGAGACTGAGCTCTTATTTCTTAGGATCACCAGGGAATATTTCTTATTCTCCCAGTAGGGTGGAAATTTCAAGCTCTGAAGCTATAATATATGTAGTCTTCCAACATCATTAAAATAGAGTTTTGCCTGACAGTGCCACCACAATGCAATGAATAAGATGCTGCCTGCAAATTCCAAATCAATCGGTGTTGTGGTATCATGGTGGAGGTAATTTGGAGGAAGTTTCTCAGGGAAAGCTGGGACTGCAAGGATGGGAAAAAAGAAAAAAAAAAAAGGGAGAAAAAAAAAAAAAGGCTGGTTTTCTGCCAGTCATCCTGTGTTCCTCTGTGCTGCCCTGGGGCTGAAGTCTGCCCGCTCGCATTCAGCAAATGGAGGCTTGGTGGGTTAGGAAGCAGCGCGTGCTTTCCCTGGAAAAGGGAGAGGAGATGGCGTGTCGCTAGGCTGCTGGGCGGAAGACACTGGCTCTTATATCTGGCTTTTACTGCGGTTTTCTGTGATACCATTTGCCTTAATTTACTCCTTTTTCAGTTTTTAAGGTGCCTGGGGGAGTATGGGAGAGAGTCTCCAGGTAGGAATCCTTGGTCACTCGTAAAGTGAGGCTGTTATTGCACTATAAGGACTTAGATGAGGCAATGCTGGGATGGACCTTGGCTCCATCCTGCCCAAATTTTGCCCCCAGCAGTGGCCAGGTGGGACGGATGTTATTTGCTCAAGCTGTGCCTGGGTCTGGATTAACCCAACAACTCAGTCAGCAGGTTTTACTTATTATTGTTTTAGGAAGTCTGAGAGTGTATAAAGGAGGATAACTATCTCGTGGTATTAAAAAGAAAACAAACCCACAGGAGAAATATCTGGCTTTTTTTTTTTTTTTTTTTGAGCTTGGAGGGCTGCATGCTCCATCTCTTGGGTGAGAGGAGGCACAAGTGGCGGGGAAGGTGACCCTCAGGGATGCAAACTGCACTGTAAGCCGGCCACCCCAGGAGCCAAGTGCGGGGCGGAGGAGCGGGAGCTGCCCTTTGCCCCCCGTGGCGGCCGGCGGACCATGTGGCAGTGGACTTTGGCAGCGTCACTCAGGGAGCGGAAGAAGGGCCCCGGTGGCCTCCGAGCAGGTGTGTGCGGCCGCTGCGGGGGGTGAATAGCTGTGGGAACCCCTGGCCAAAAATTAGGGGGGGGGCTGTTGGTGGGTCCAAAATGATGGGTGTCTGGGTGCTTGTGCCTGGGGGCAAGGGTTTAACCCTGATTTCAGGGGCACAAACTGAGCTGCCTCTGTTCAGACCCAAGTGTGTCCCCTCCCCCAGCCCTGAAATGGCCCCCAAACGCCTTAAACTTTGACTGTCAGAGGGGTGACAAGTGGTTCAGACAGCATCTGGCCATCTGCCCACATCGGGGAGGTTTGTGGGGGGTATTTTGGGTACTGATGCTGCAAGAGGGAGACATGGGGGGCTTGAGGGTGGCATCCCCCCAGAAGCTGGGGCTTCACCCATGTGTTGCCCTGGGCTCTACTTAGGGTTTCCTCTGCTGCATGGGACAGTTCTAACTAAATCTGGTATCTGCTTGCACTGCTATATTCTTGCTGGAGTTGAAAGGCAGGAGGAAATCCCTGTTTCCACCCCATCTCATAGCTCACATGAGCAAATCTGCATTTATCCCTGCCTCTGTCCCTACTCGTTTCTTTGAGAATAACTCTCCTGGTCCTGCTTATAGCTTTGCCAATATCCCTTCCCCTACTGCATATAAAATGGGCTTTCACTGACTTGTCACAGAAGTAAAGCTGATTTCTTACCTGCTTGGGGAGGCTGTGAGTGGTGGTGCTTTGCAGGCCTGGCTGGGGGTGCAGAAGGCGGCTGTGTGGGCGCTACCTCTTGCTCCGGGAAGGGCTGCGTGCCTGTTGCTTTCAAAGAAGGACTGTTTCATCCTGGTGTTTTAAGGGGAGCTTCAGGTTCAGGCAGGTGTGGAGATGGCTTTTCCTTGACTTGGGGCATTTTGGAAAAAATGCCAGGTTTCCAGCACGGTCACAAAAGTGGAGAGTAGGTGGCAACAGACTTCATGGGGGGACTTTAAGGAGGGTGAAAAGCCACTGATTAAATGCACTGTGACTTATTGCTTGCAGGCCACTAAAGTCATCTGGGACTTGTGATGGAGCCCTGGGCCCCTGGCCAGCTGCCCCAGCCCCAGGAGAGGCAGGCAGCCCGGGGGACATGGGGAGAGGTGCCCTGCGGTCCCCCGCCACAGCCCAGGCGGCAGCTCCTCTGCACGGGGGCCCCGCCTCGGCCTGGCTCCTGGGATGGGAGCCACCTCCCCAGACACCACTGGGACGAAGGCCACCACCCCCGGAGGGACGCCCACAGACCGGCTTCCCGGGCTGAGTACTATGAAAGCAGCTACCCCAACAGGCTGTACTCCAGGTTAGAGCTGCCCAGCTTTGCGATGCTCATGCTGAGCCCCCTCCTGGTAAACCTTCTTAAAATAAGATTTGACCATTTCATTGCTCTTGTGGGCTTGTGATACGAGTCCTGCCCTTGTAACTGCACAGGGGAAGCAGCGAGCAGCCTCAAGGAGGCAATGTGTGATTAGGTGATGCCCAGCTATTAAAGCAGCTGGTAACTTCTATATTTAGGGCTGCGCAGCAGTTGTAGCTCCGATTTCTTCCTACAGCTGTGACTTCCGCAGTTGCCATTTTACAGGCTTCATCTCGGTCCTGAGGTGCATTTTTCTTGAAGGTTTGATTAAATGCAGTTCTTTTTTTACTAAGTGCAAGGTGAACGATAAAAATATAGACAGTAATATAGGAGCAAAAGGGAGCTTGCAAGCTCAGCTACTGAAACAGCGGAGGGTGGAAGGATAAAATGTGGGTTAGAGGATGCTCTCAGTGCTGAGAGAGCTTCAAGCGCTCTAGCAAATTTGGGTTAATTTGCTTGAGTTATTGCCCGTGGCAATTTACAATGTGGATACACAGGGTTTTGTGCTGAGGTTCTTTGATACCCACACTGGGAAAGGGGGTGTTGCACAGGGCTGACCAAATCACTGTGTAAATTGTGAAGGGTTAACGTGTGCGGGTGCCGGGCAGGCAGCTTAGGCTGGAGCTGGGCTCTGGGGCAAGGGAAGACCTGCGCTGAGCTGTGTGGTGGACACGGCAGCTACAGAACTTGGTGGTAAAACTGCTTTTGTGGGAGACCTCTCCTAAAATGTGTCTGAAAGTTGATCCCCGTGACAAGTCCACACCATCAAGCTGAAATTGGGCATCTCTTGAAACTGGAGAGCACAGCTTTCCCACAGATTGGTATGGGAAAGGGTCCAAACCTCCTCCTGCTCCTTCCAGCTATGATGCTGGACCAGTTCCTGGCCCTGCTGCTGAGCAGGGCACCTGGGCAGGGGACCTGGCTTTGTTTCCATCACCCTTTCTGCCTCCAAAGATCCTGTCCAGGTGTGAGTCTAACCCTAGATGTGGTCCATAACCTGCAGCGGTGCCCTTTCTTTCTCAGACTAAGAACGTTGTGTTGTGTTTCAGGCAAGGATATGAAGACCCCCACTGTCAGTATCCATCAGCCAGCTACAGAGATTACTACGCCTACCAAAGCCACCAGTGGCAGCCGGTGGCCTGGCAGGATGACAGAGGTATGGGCTTCAACTTTGGGTCTAGGGATGGAGGCAACTTGCTGCTTGCAGAAGAGGTGATACTTTCTCCAGGATGAGTTCTTCTCCTAAGGCTTGTACATCTCCAGGGCTTGCTCCTGCCCGTGCTCCCGGGCTATCGGTGCTGTCACCCCCATGCAGCACTGCCCTGAGTTTGCATTTGGAAGACATGAGCAGGAAGTAGGTGCACCCAAGGGAACATTTAATCTCAATCTGTATGGCTAAAAACCTGCGTCATTCCTGGTTCCAAGCTGAACTCAATGATGCCGATGGTGCTGTGCGATCAGGGTGGTCGGGGCCTTGTTTTTGCTGTTTCTGGAATTCTTGGTCTGAAGAAAAGAGGAGGGAGGAAAGAGGAAAGGACATCAGTGCTGTGTTGGCAAATATGTGCAGGGCTTTATTATACTTCCAACTTGCTGGGTTAATTTGGAAGCAAATGGGGTATGCATGGCAAATTGTCTGACTCATTGCTTTTCTTTTGCAACTTCATTATGGCTTGTTGCTCTGGAGGGGCAACACTAAATCTTGATTCTCTCTCTAGACCTGAGACAGGGTGAGCCTTACGGAAAGAATACCAATTACCAGGACCAGCACTACTACAGGGGTTATCACCCCAACCTCACCACAACCCCCCTGGGGAAGGACAGGTAAGAGTGGGGGGGTCTGGGTATCACCTGGTACAACCATCTACAGCATAATTAGTGGGTTTGTGGCTGGTCCCAAAAATCTCTGACCTTCAGGGTGTATCCTTTTGCTCCCTTCTGTAGGACACAAACCTACGACTCCTCTGAGGAGAGATATGTCTCGGCTGCCTGGCCTGAGTGGATTGGGGGAAAAACCCTTGGCAGTGATACAGGGGAAGCCAGTGGCCAGCCCCAAGAGGTAACCTCAAGATGGGCTGGGATGGAGGACAAAAGGCTTGGTGATCTCCTAGAGATTTTAGGAGCAATCCATGTGTCCCTCCTCCAGCTGGGAAGGAGGCTGAGGAGAAAAGTGCTGCTTTGCTACATTGTACTCAGTGCTTAACAGTCTCTGGGGATTATTGTAGTGGGTTGTTAGTATTTATGATCTCTCTGCTGGGCTGTTGTTCCCCCAGGCATGGGGCCATACATTGCTCCCATACGGGACCAAGAACAGGACAGAAATCCAGGCTTGGTGGGATGCTCTCCTGCATCCTCCCTAGGTAGCCGAAAGCTGTGTGTCGTTTTCAGCTCTGTCCAAGGTTTGTTCCATCACACTCATGTCCTGATCACTGTGTTTTGCCAAAGAGCAAATTAAAAGACCAAATCAAAGCTGCTCTGGTGGTTTTGCTCCTGGGCAGAGCTTTTTTTTTGGATTCCCAAGCGCTGTGACTGTGTTGGGGAGTTCGTGTTAGGGCTAGGAAAGCTGTTGGGCTAGACCGTTGGCTGATGTAAATTATTTGGGCATGACCAGGGTATGTGCCATGATGAGCCTAAGACACTGAAGAGAGCGAGCTGCTCAGATGGGAATCAGCTGTGCTGTTCCTGCTGGGCACTTTTACGGAGCAGCAGAGCCTTCCTACTGCCCTGGGAGCAGAAAAGCAGCGGTGTCCCTAGTTTCTCAGCCAGATTTGTGTTTTCTCCCTTCCTCGCAGCCCTCAGGCCAGCCCAGCCTGCTCCTGCAGTACCGTGAGTCAGGACTCAGCTCCAGCAGCCATGAGCTCAGCCAGTACATCCATGATGGTACCAACCACTGTGACCCCATGCCTTCAGGCACCTGGAGCCTGGCACAAGCAGGTGAGGTCAGATGGAGCCCTGGCTCCCTCTGGCAAGCGTGAAGAAAGGAAATAAATGGCTGGCATTAGGAGATTTGCTGCCTCGCAGCTTGGTCCTTTCCTGGAGGAGGTTGTGCAGGCTCAAGGCATGACTTAGGGTGCTGTGGGGTGAGTGCATGGTCCAGGGGCTCTGCCCTGGTAGGTGCAGGAGCTGCCATGCATGCCTTCTGCTTTAGGGGACAGTTCTTGCATGGGAGGCGGGTGTCAGTGGAGGGTTACTTAAGTTGAGGGGCCAAGTTGGGACCTGGTCACATCCTCCATAGTGGAGGTGGTGTGGGGCCAGGGTGAGGGGACTCATGATGGCCTGTGTGTTGTTGTAGGGAGGAACTCAGTATCCACCCCAGCCCTGGTGGTACCCCTCAAGTTCTCACGGCCGCACATGGCCGTGTGCTTTGGAGCTGGAGGCCAGCTGGTGGTGGTGTGTCCCCACCACCCTGCCGAGGGACAGCTAGCCCACGTTGAGCTACACAGCCTAGAGGTATGCGCCCGGCGTCCCAGACTACCCTCGGTCCCCTTGCTGGAGTGGCTCCTTTTGCCCTGAGGGATGCAAACGCCTTTTGTCACTGGAGGACTAAGGAACAGCCTCCTTAGCAGCCTTCCTGTCCCCTGCTGTCATCTTATCTCCAGCCCACATGGACTCTTGAATCTGCATCATGCCAAGCCTGTTCCTGGGCATTGTTTTCAGACTTCAGGCCCTGCATCCCGCTCCTTCAGCTCCGTAACCCTTGTCATCTGTGACCTGTTCACAATGATCCCTTCCAATAGGGACAGATGTGGTCCATACCTCTCCAAAGGATAAATTTGCTCACTTTTCTGAGGTGCTCCAATACAGAGGCTGTATACATCCCCTGAGTCTACCACAGCATTTCAGTCTCCTATTTTGCCTCCAAGAGGCAGCAAATGCTGTCTGAACAGGCATTTCTTTCCTGGACCTTAGTATTGGGATCCATGTGATAGTTTAGGGTCTCAAGGTAACTCAAGGCTCTTGAGTTACCTTAAGACAGCACAAGAGAGTGTGTTCACCAGTAACGCTGAACCCTTGCCAAGGCACTGACTTTCAGCTAGCCCAGCTGGAGCTGGCCTAATTGCTAGAGTCCAGCTGCTGAATTTTCTCTTGTTTTTTAGGTAATCCTTCATGACACGAAAGAGCTGGAGGAGCTACAGGCCTTTCCGGGGCCCCTGGCCAGGTATGCCACACTGGCAAGTCCAGGACCTGTGTCCTCCTGGCTGTCCTGGCATGGCTGGCCTGGGAGCACCTCTCCTTTGGGAGGAGACATCAGCTCAAGGCAGGCTTTATGGTCCCCATGGTTTTGAGATATCTGCAAAGGCCAAGTCTAGGTTCAGACTGGGAGCCCAGCCCCTTTGCTGCAGTGTAGGTTGGTTTGGATTGTGGGACATGGTTTCTTTGAATATTCATAGGGTGTGGGTTTAGTGTGGTTTGTATGTCTGACCTTATTTTGTACTCATATCTCAGAAAACTAATTTTTGGAAGTTCTCTTTGGATGTCTAAAGCCCTGGGTCAACCTACAGTTTAGCTTTTCCTAAGGTTTTTGTCCCTTGAGACTGTTGAGCACAGCGAGGTCAGACCCAGTATGCACTTTCATCCGGTGTGAGCCTGGGGAAGAATCATGGCATATTGCATCAGGTTGTCTCTGTATCATATTGGTTACACCAGCATGTCTTCTGGTGGCTTATAACCAAAGGGGGGAGAGAAAAGGAGTGTATAGAAGGAGGAAAACCATTTGCTGAGCAGAAGAGCTGTGTATGCCCAGAAGCTGGGTGGAAGACCAGAAGGTTACAACTTGTGCCAAAGGGGACGTTGAGAATCTCCATATGATATGTTGGTGTGATTGAGTCAGGATTGGAATCTCCATCCCCAGTCCTTCTCCTGTGGCTGATCTTGTGTGTCAGCCACCCTTTCTTTCCAAAAGTCTGATTATTTTATTGTAAGACAGCAGTTCTGCCTGGCTTGCAATAGCTTAGAGCTTTCTCCTTCTCTTTCAGACCCAAAGGGTTTATGTGGTCACAAGCGTGTCTTTCTCCCTGCACTATGCCAGTTAAATAAAAGATACTGCCTGTATGCGTGCCTGCTCCTGCAGCCTCAGACATCTACGGCTGTAACAGGAGCACAGCAAAGCAAAACTGAGGTTCTTTGCAGATGGATGGATGAAAATATTATCAGAAGGGCAAAGAGAGGGTTTGAAATGCACGCTGCATCCCTGAAACACAGAAATCTGCAAAAAGTCATAATAAAGATGAAATTTAAGCGTTTTTGAGCTTGGTGTGGCCAATGTGGTATGAGATCATTGGCACTGGGGATCTTCTCTCCTCCATCTCTCCCTTTGAATCTTTGGCATCCTCATCAGTGAACATGGGAGTGCTTTGAGTTGATGTCCTAAACTGCTTTGCCTTGGGTTTCTTTTGATGCCTATCTTTCCTGCTGTAGGGAAGATCTGCACAAGGTGGATGTGATGACATTTTGCCAGCAGAAGATAGCCACGAGCTGTGATCTCTCAACACAGAGAGGCAGAGATTCATCTCTTCTCTGGAAACTCCTGATCCTCCTCTGCCGGCAGAATGGGGTAGGTGTCCCATGGAAGGTGCTGGCCCTTTTGATCTTAGAAGTGAGACAAGTTATATGCCCCTTAGGTGTCTCTTGATCCAGTTGCTATTTTCAGGGGTTATGTACCTTAAAAGCACCCCATTCCCATAGTACTATCAATCAGTTTGATACCGCCTGGGTATTTGGAGCAAACCCTTCTCCATGATTGCTTTTCATCCTTGCATTACTACCAATAACACAATGCTATAGCAGCTGTGAAAGGGACTGGTGCCACCTTCATCGAGGAGCCAGCACTTATGCTTGAAAGGGGGTTATTCCCTTAACCCAATGAAATCCACCCAATCTAATCTGTGGCTGCTTGTTGGAAACTGATAAATAGGATCTTCAGGGTTTGTGCTGTGAAGGTCTTGGTAGTTGTGCTGAATCTTTTGCCCTCTTAAACTGCATGCTGGTGGCCAAGGCTGGTATTGTGGGGTAGATGTGCTAGGATGAGGGTATAAGTGTAAGGGTGTTGAACTATAAGTGCCATCAGCCTTTGCTCATGGGGCAGCTTCCAAGGGCCTCGCCTTCCCTTTCACAGTCCATGATGGGCTCAGACACAGCTGAGCTGCTGATGCAAGACTGCGAGCGCCGAGAGAAGTACAAGAGGCAAAACCCTGCAGCAAACCTGATCGGCCTGACGGATGATGAGTGGATGTCGCGTCAGCCAGGGACACTGGACCTCATCACGGGGGAGGTCCCTCCTGTCGTGGAGACGCAGGCACAGATAGTGGAGAAGTTCACCAAGCTCCTCTACTATGGCAGGAAGAAAGTAAGTGGTGAGTGGGATCCAGGACAGGGCTGACTTTTTTTCTCGGCCCCTTTGGCCTCTGCAGGCAGGTTTTGAAGGGAAGAATGGTCAAGAGGTGCCTTGAGGTTGTGGGATCAACCCTTTGAGTTGTGTTTTTACAACAGGGCTTATGGCAGTGATTTCCCACCATTGGGAATTGGGATGGGGCCTCAAGCAAAGACAAGATGCAGAGGTTTTACCAGCACTGGGGTGGGTTTAGTTGCAGGTATGTGATCTCAAGGGATACCAAAGGCACAGGGAGAGAGGAGGGTTGGATGCAGAGAAGCTTGGGTGCCCAGGCTGGAATCCCACGGCGATGGCATTGAGAGCTAACAGGCGGCACAGACCTGGAAATCCAGGAAATATAATATTGCTATGACGATCCCAGTTCTTGTCATTATGCAAAGTAGAAAGATAAAGGGGCCTTTGTGAACATGGAAGAGTTTTTGGGAGGGTATTAGTTAAAGCCAGAGCAGTTATCGGGTCTCTTCTCTGAGCTGGGTGAGCAGAGGGTTCCCTGGCAGTGGAGGAGGTCAGCAAGAAACAGAGTTAGTGAAACCCTTTTTCTTCTCCACCTTGGCTGCAGGATGCTCTGGTCTGGGCCATGAGAAACCATCTGTGGGGTCATGCCCTATTCCTCTCCAGCAAGATGGACCCTCGGACCTACAGCTGGGTGCTCACTGGGTAAGTTGGAGAAGGTAAAGCAAGGTGTGATGCCCTGTGACTGTTTTTGCTAAGTCTGTTATCCCTTCAGGTGCCCTCGGCCCCAGTGCACTGAAACAAGAGCATTGATGTCAGCTGGACACTTTGAGAGGGGCCAAAGGGGAGAGGGGCCATCCATCCTGATGAGTCTGAGTCCTTTGGGCTTCCTGATGGACAGGAGAAACCAAGTGGGGCCTGGAAAGCAGAAGGAGAGCCAATCCCTGCAGATGTGGGGTGGATTTATTCTGAGTCTTTGGCTTTGCCCTTGCTGCTCTAGCAAAGACAGCCATTGGTGTAGGTGGAGCTGAACCATCTTCACCGTGATCCAGCCTGGTCTGAGCTGTTCATCCCATTTGTATGAACGTTTTCTGGTGGAATTAATGTACTTAGTCTAGATTGGGTTGATCCCTTCAGGGAGAGCTAAGCAGAAATTTTCTGTCTTGTGCAACCTGAATTCTTTTAAGGAGGTTTTATCCAGCATTGTTCCGGAGACTTGCCTGCTCTGGAGGTAGTGCAGATCATCAGCCTGGTGGGCTGATGCCTTTCTGCTTTCTCCAGCAAGTCCCTCAGGACACTGCTTTCCTGGGGCATTTGGGATATGCTCTTGGAGGTGAATGAGGGTTTGGCATCCCAGCACAGCGGCCCTATCTCTGCTGTTTCCTCACAGGTTCACCAGTACGCTGGCCACCAATGACCCCCTGCAGACCCTCTTCCAGCTCATGTCGGGAAGGATCCCTCAGGCAGCGCTGGTCCGTGAGCAAGAGGCTGGCCCTGGCACGTGTACCCCTGTGCTGTCACCTGTCTGTGACACCGACCTTGTGGTCACTGTGTCTGCTTACCTTCGCCTCTACTCTTATCTCCCTTCAGTGCTGCGGGGATGCCACGTGGGGAGACTGGAGGCCCCACCTGGCTGTGATGTTGTCCAACAAGGTTGGAGACATGGAGCTGAACCACCGAGCCATCGTCACCATGGGAGACACTTTGGGTGAGCCAAGGCCACTGTGAGCAGTTACGTTCCTGCTGTCTTGTAATAGTGAGTAGATACCTGCAGTGTCACCATGCATGTCCACGCTGGCATGGATGGTGCTGAGATGGGGTGTACATGCCTGTACCCCCGGAACTGCAGTGTCTGTGCAGTGCCAGGGATGAGGTGTTGATGGATCCTGCTGCCCTTCGTGCTGGCAGATGAGTCAGGCTCAGGCACATCCATTAGCTGCTATTTTGGAGACATCTGTAGTGCATGGACCTAGGCAGGGCATATGTAACTGCAGGGACTGTGACTTGCTCCCAGTGACAGGGACTTTGGGGCTTTTCAAGCCAGTAATGGTACCTTGCAGAGTTGAAGCTGGAACTAAACCCTGCTCAGGCTCCCCTGGTCCTACCACTGAACTAAAACCCCCTTCTAGGTATAAAAAGCAGCAACTGGGGAAAACAGGCAAAAAAACAGGGAGAAGGGAGGGATCAGGGTCTGCATGGGCAGGGAAGAAAAGTGAGGCTGTTGGGTTTGGGTTTTCATGTGAGCCTGGGGCCTCCGAAAGTGACGCTGACCACATGGTGACCTCTCTCTTAGGACTAAGTGTTTGCCTTTTTTTTTCTTCCGATTCAGCTGGCAAGGGAGCAGTTGAAGCAGCTCATTTCTGCTACCTGATGGCAGATATTCCTTTCGGTTACTTCGGGGTGAAGGCAGACCGCATGGCTCTGCTGGGCAGCAGCCACCGGTGAGCAAGCCCAGGAGGAGGTGCTCTTGCCAGAGTGACATTTCCTACCTTCTCCCTATCCCCAGGACCTCACTTTTATGCAAAAGCAAATCCCGGTTGTTGGTTTTTACTGCTTTTAATGTGAGCTTTGCTCTGGGCCTCTCCAGCTGCAGGCTGGCGCAGTGGTGGAGCTGTGAATCTGTTTGTGGGGCTGTGTGGGGAGAGAGCTCTGTTCCCACTTGCTGAACCTACCCCTCTCCTCTGCAGTCAGGCGTTTGCCCAGTTTGCCAGGACGGAGGTCATCCAGCGGATGGAAATCTTTGAGTACTGCCAGCAGCTAAGGCAGCCCAAATCCTTCCTGCTCCCCTTCCAGGTAGCGGAGATGCACAAGCACATCTTCTGCAGCAGCCCAGACCTGCCCCAAAACATGCGTCCATCCCCCTGAAGCCAGGGGTTCAGGCTGTTCTCCGAGCCTTGTCCCCTCTTTGGGCTTTGGGAGTGATGGGGAGGCTGCCCCAGCTGAGGGGCTCCTCCAGGGCAGGGTTTTGGGACATGGTGTGTTTGGTTGGTGCTTGCTCAGGTCTGACTCCCCTCCTGCTCCCTTGGGTAATGGATAGGCTTTTCATATTGCAAATAAGCACCTGGCTGCTGCTGCCTTGGGCACTGCACAAATCGGATGGACAAATAAAGATGAAGGGCTGGCCTCACAACAGCACCACAGTTTGGGGAGCATGGCTGGGCTGCCCCATGGGGATGATGGGTGGGGTGTCACCAAGTTACAGGTGACCTCTGGGTGATGAGACCCATGACCCAGGGTGCTCCGAGTCACACTGAGATGGTGTACCAGTACCAAGGTGGAGGGGACTCATGGGCGTGAGCATCTCCTCATTCACCTACATCTGCTTTGCTTCCCTCTCCTGAGGTGTACAAGCTCCTCTATGCCTCTCGCCTGGCTGACTACGGACTCCCAGCCCAGGCCCTGCAATACTGTGAGCAGATTGCCACCACGCTCCTGGACCAGGATCCGGCCAGCCACCCCGTCCTGGCCCAGCAAGTGATGAAGGTGAGTCTCGTACCTCCCTTCATCCTTGGCAGGTTGATGTCCATTTAGGACCCGGTGTGGTGGGAAGCATTCTGGGGTTTCCTCATGGCTGGGGGCGCTTGGCAGCTCTGAGTAGTGCCCCTCCACATTTTGCTGCTTGGCCTGTTCTGAGCACAGCAAAGCCAACACCTCCGCAAGGTCTCTAATACCTATGGATTTAGGGTAGAAAACAAAGGAATTGTGTTGACTACCAAGTAGGAACAGAGTTATTTGGAAGCAAAAGATGTTTTCTATTCTGCAGGGGCTTTTTGAACTTCTAAATGGAACAGACCTAAGAATCTGAAGTTTAAGTGTTTGACATTTCCCCTCCAGCACATCATCCCATGGTTGCCTTTACCTGCTGGGGGCTCTCTTGGTGTTATAGTGAAGAGGAGTGTGTCCCAGCTTGTAGCCCTGAGTTTAGCTCTTCCACTTCATGAGTGGGATGCTGGGGCAGGGAGGGGAGAAGGAAAGTGTCCCAGGTCCTCCAAGCAGGTTGGGCTCTCAGGAAAGTGAGCCTGCCCACCCCATGTGCATCACTGGGGCAGTGCCAAGGCTGCTTGAACCTTTTCTCCATTGGGAAGGGGGCAAAAGCTGTGGTGCTGTAAGATGAGGGGCAGCAGGGATGTCTGTCTGAAGCAGGTGCTGTAGAAATTGCCCAAAACTCGGCTGGCGCAGTCCCCCCACCCCATTGTCGAAACCTATTTACTGTCTAACAGCCTTTCAGATCTACCGTTCTGCTGGGGATAATGCTTCTCCTGGGAGAAAACACTTTCATCTGAAAAACTAGTGCATTCGTAGACGCTCTTGTCTTTGATGTTTTAGACTGTGTTACAAATTATGATACACATTAGTGTTTGATTAAGACTTCCCCTCTTTTGAAGCTGGGGACGATATATAACCAGGTGCTGGTTCATTAATATTGGATCAAAGTGCACATTAGCTTTTGGATTAAACATTCCCCCCGTTTAGGAGTAATCATGCTTATAATTTCCTCTTTCCTGCAATTGATTTAGGATGAACACATGTGTGTTTGCAAAGAGACGGGATGGTGGGTTCTTGTAGTGCAAGCTTCTGGCTGGGTTACTCTGGTTGTTGTGGCTAGCCCCTGTCCTGAGCCAGGCCTGGCTGTGTGGGTTGTGTCTCACTGTAACCTCCTGGAGGTGGGAAGTGTATTTTGTGTCAGTCTAGGCTGTTTTGAACAATTTTGGGAATAGAAAGAAGCAGCTGATGGGAGGTGGTGGTGTTGGATGGGGTGGATAGCAGAGACCTGTGTGGCTGCAGAGGGTGGCTGAGCTGCCAAGTCACCTCTGGATGGCTCTGGTGGCCCTTGATGGGGCAGCCCAGTAGCAAAGCATGGAAGACAAATGAGTGTGAAGGAGCTGGGAGGGAGCTTGATAAAGTCCCAAGAAGTGGGTCAATAGCAGTAAGAGAAAATTCAGTAAAGGCTTGGATAAAGAACAGTGCTTTAGGTGAATGTCATCTTCCCTTATCCAGCTGTTTTAAAACTGGACTCTTGTCTAAGCATTTTGTTCAGACTGATTTAGCTCTGCAGGAAGCCCTCCATTGCACCCTGGGCTGGTGTGTTGGGTCACCCCAGAAGAGCCTCTTGCTCCGTTGACAGTAGCTGGAGCCCCGTGACATTGAGACGGCTGCAGCCAGGATGACATGGACCCCTCTCTTGCAGGAGAGATCGAACACACAGCAGCAATACTGCAGAGAGGGACCTGGGGGAGATAGTGGAGCATGGAAAAAATACCAAGCAGCGACGTAACAGGATGCTGTTGCAAAAAAGAAAAAAAAATAAAAATCCAGTGTTATTCTGGGCTGTGAGAGCAAGAAAGGCATGTGTGAGACAAGGAGGTGATAATCCCCCCATGCTCAGGTCTCAGGGGTCTTGGCTGGGGCACTGTGCCCCATTGGGGATGCTCTCCTCAGCAACAGGGCCAAATTGGAGCGAGTACAGAAGAGAAGAGCAGGGGTGATAAGAGACTGAGGGAAAAATGACCTCTGAAGAGGGCCTCTGGGTTATTTTTTTCCAGGCAAGATATGCTGGGGGAGGAAGGGCTATGGGGGATGTGATAGCAGCTCTCCGGCACACAGGAGTCTGCTTTTCAGGGAACGGTGCCTGTCTGTCCCCACAGCTTCCGCAGGAGCAGGAATCGAGAGGCTTAATTTGCAGCAGGGAAGATTTCACTTAGATATTAAGCAAAAACTCTTTAGTTCTAAGGACATTAAGCATCAGGACAGGCCTGGGAGGCTGTGAAATCTTCTTGGAGATTTGTAAGTGCAAATCGGAAAAACACAGGCTGCATGGGCTGGTGTGGGCACACAGGGTTTTCATGAGCATTGGCAAATGGATCAGGTAATATCAGAGGGTCCCTCCCAGCCCTGTATTTGTTTTCTGTGTGGTTATTAGCGATGGTAATGCTTGTTGCAGAGCCGGGTGAGGAAACGGCCGGGTGAGCCCTTAGCTCAAGCCCTGCATGGGGCAGGCACAGGGCTGGTGCACAGGCCTGGGAGCTGGGCTGTTCCCAGAGCTCCTGCTGGCTGTCCTGCAAACCCACTGGTGCCCTGGGCCAGCTGTCAAGTGGGATTAAAGGTGCTCATTTACCTTGGAGGAGGAAAGGATGGTAATAGTTACCTGCCTCTCTGATGTGAAGAGCGTCTTTGACATCAGTATGTTGACATTTCTGCGGAGATGGCCAAGGTAGCCCTGCTGGGAGGCTCTCCGCGGGGCACAAGATGGGCCAGCACCTCTCCGCAGCAATGCAGGAGAGGGAGTAAATCTTGCGCAAGAGGCTGCTGTTGGAAGTGCAGCTCTGGTGCTGTTTTTCCCTGGGCCTGTGTGCCCAGCCATGTGCAATTGCTGCGAGGGTTGGTCTCTCCCCCGTGGAGCTGAGATTTGTGACGAGTCCCATTGCCTTCCTGACTCTGCAGCTAGCTGAGCGGCTGAAGCTCTCTGATACGCTGCTCCTGGAGATGCCAGAACAGGACCAGACGCTGGAGCCTGACTGGCTGGTACAGCTCCGAGCCAGCTGCCGGGACTGGGAGGTAAGGAGGAGCGGGGATGGTGGGGGGCAGGTGGTCTGCACTGTAGTCTGTTTGTGGAAGCATCTTCCTCCTCTGCCCTGAATCCCAGGGGACATCCCAGGTATGGAGGTTCAAAGGGCATTGTTACCCAGGCACCTTTCCCCTTGGCTTGTGAGCTCAGAGATGTGGTCTCTGCTGTTCCACTGGCAGGTTTGAGCAGTGAGGGCTGCAGAGCTTCCCAGGGGGCAAAATGCTCCCTGTCTTGGCTCAAGGAGAGCAGTCAGGGTCTGATGATCTCTTCTTGTGGTGAGGATATCACAGAGGACACTAGCAGGGCATCACCTTGCAGACGTGCTCTTGGATCCCTTAATTCTGGTCTGGTCCTTTGGTTAATGCTCTTTGTTCAGGTTTCATGTCTGCTTTTGGTTCTGTGCCCTCTTCTGTCTCCCGTTTCTCCTCCTGCCTGCTCTCAGCAGGGCAGTGGTGCTGTAGCCCCCTTCACTTGCTGGAAAAGATCTGTGACCATGCTGGTAGAGGTCTCACCTGTAACCTGGGGTCTCACAGCCTGGGGTGGGTTGTGAGCCCCAGAACCCATGAGCACCATGCTTTCCTTTACATTGACTTCATGGTTTCCTTAGTCTTTACCCTGTGTCATCCCTTTTCCCATCTGTTTTATCATGTTTTCCCTCTGACTCCTTGCAGGTGGAAGACAACCTCCCTCCAGAGGTGGCACCTGCTCAGCCAGGACTCTCCTGGGCTGCTGCATCGATGGCAGGTAAAGAAAACAAAGCAGCAGGTTGCAATCGCAGCAGTGGGCTTCTCTGTGTGTGGAGTTGTGCTGGCATGGACTGGGAGGCAGCTCCCTGCTCCCCGGAGCATTTCTTAGCAGCTGATCCTTACATTCCCCCAGAGCTCAGAATTTGGCTCCTGCCTGGCTACATCCCTCTGGCCTGGTGCTGCTGGGGATGGGCTGCAAACAGAGGGGTTGATGCTCTTGCCCTCTGCAGGAAGTGTCAGTAATTGGGCCTAACTACCACAGCTTCGGCAGTCCCTGTGGGTGCTGTGGGAGGAGAAGGGGAGCCGGGGGCAGGCAGCTGGACAAAGCACGTGCCTCCCGAATGAGCCTTGGGGGAGATGGCCCCGTTCCTAGCCAGTCCTCCGAGGATGAAAATTGGAGCTGAACTAAGGAGATTTCACACTTAGAGAGTGAAAGATTTGGGAAGGAGCTCGTCCCTCTGCGTGCTGGGCTGCAGCAGGCCTGTTGGTGATGCCTCAGCATTTCCCCTTCCCTGCTGCCTCTTTCATCCCTTTGCTTTGCCTCTTGGTGACCCCAGGAGTCCCCTCCAGTGACAGTCCACCCAGAGGGTCAAGAGACATCAAGATGAGGGATATGAGCCTCCCCTAGGTGGCTGTCAAAGGAAGGGCTGGAGACCTTTCCTAGCTGGGCAGCGTGTCCATCGGGATGTCCCATCCAGAAGAAGTCAGGGGCAGGTGACCCATTGGTGTTGCTTCACAGCCGCCTCCATCAGCAGGACGCCCTGGCACATCCTGCTGCTCCTCACTGCTGCTCAGATCTAGCTTTCTGCTGGGAATGCTGGCACTGATGGGTGGAGAATAAAGGCTGGTGCAGACAGGATAAAACATGACAAATTCCTCCAAGCCATTTCCTCCTATCAGCTTTCCGTGCTGCTGCCAAACTCCTCTTCAAAGAGCTCTCCCAGGCAGTAAAAAGAATCATCAATCCTGATTACCTTCTGCTGCTATCAGGGCTGAGGCTGTGATCATCTTTCCTTGGGAAAAAAAGTTGCAGGTATGATGGGATGGCTTCTCTGAGCGGTCAGGTCTGCTCCGTGTGGTCTCCACAGCTCACTTTCCCGACGCTCGGTCCTTTTGTTTATCGAGAAGGCCATCCAGGGTCGCCATCTGAGGCACCTGCATGCAGAGAAAGCTGGCTTGGTGCTGAATTTCATCCATCTTGGAAAGACAAAGCCTGAATCAAGGTGCCAAGCTGGGATTCATGTGGTCACAGCAATCTCCCTCTCCATCCTTACAGCCTGGGCTGTCCTCCTTGACTTTTACCGGCTGTGCTTGTCAGGCAACATGGAGTTGAGCATCCATCCTCCTCTCTGTGGGTCTCAAGCATCTCCAGGCCATGCAGGAGCTGCTTCTGGTGTGAAGCCAAGCCTGAGCAGGCTGGAGGAGATGCTGGCAGGCAAAGCAAGGGGGTTTTGTAGCACCACATCCAAGAGGTGCCATAGTCTGTCCCCGGTCTCAGACCCATGGGGTCTGGGTCTCGCCTGGCTGCGTCTCATGGTGATGGGAGAGAAAGTTCTTACTGCCCAGCATGTTTCTGGCCAGAGGCTGCAGAGCTGGAAAAAGCAGGACACGCACCTAGTACCCATGGCAGTGTGCTGCCCGCACCGTGCCTAACATGAGACAGAGCAATGTCTGTGTGTGTTAAATAAAACAAACGCCATTTGCTCAATCTGTCTTTCAAACAAAAAAAATTCAACCCTGAATAAATCTGCCTGAAGCAAGAAACTCAACTGTAGGCGCTCCTGTGGAGCAGGAACGAAGGCTGAGGCTTTCTGGTGAATTTTCTTTCCTGCTCGGGGTGTGCAGCAGGAGTGGAAGAAAAGGCTGGAGGCCCCAGGCTCTTTTGAACTGCTGGGCTCTTGCTGCTTGTGCTTGATCTCTTTGCTTCCATAGCATTCCCCTTCTGAGTTCGTTTGCAACTTCAGGCACGTTCCTGGGAGGTTTCCCCCCTGTCTTTCACAGGCCACCTTCTTTGAAGCCTCTGAAAGGTCCTCACTGCCCCGCTGTGCCCTACCTCCTTCCTCACCTGCGTGTGGTCCCCAGGATCCCTCCTCACCTCCCTGGCTTCCGCTGATGTATAATGGAAAAGGGGAGAATTTTGTGCAACAGTACAATGAAATTGCAAACACTGGAATAAACTCCTGAGGTGTGGGTTTTGTTTTGTTTTTCTTTTTTTTTTTTTTTTGGTGTTCTCAGATGGAGAGCCTGGCTATGAGATTCCACAGAGTGAAGGCTACCAGTATGACCAGTGGTACCAACCCATGCCACCCCAGGGACCCAGCTCCCATGAGGATGTGTCCCTCCAGCCCCAGGCACCTGCTCAGGTCACAGCATCGCCACTGCCTGGCGTTCGGCAAGAGCTGCAGCCCCCAACGCTGGGCCCAGGGATGGCCACCCCTCTGGGAGGGGGTTTTGCTGAGCCCCCTCCACATGTGGTGCCAACGGCAGGTAGGTGCTCCAGCCTTGTTTCTCTGCAAAAATGCCTGTCCCCAGTTATAAGCAGTGGGAATGGGGTGTCCCTGAGGGAAGCATGATCCCTAAGGGGGCCTACAAGAAAGCTAGAGAGGAACTTTTTACAAGGGCGTGTAGTGATAGGACAAGGGGTAATGGCTTCAAAATAGAAGAAGGTAGATTTAGATTAGATATCAGGAAGAAATTTTTTATGATAACCGTGGTGAGGCACTGGAACAGGTTGCCGGTTGTAGATGTGGAGGTTGTGGCTGCCCCATCCCTGGAAGTGTTCAAGGCCAGGCTGGATGGGGCTTTGAGCAGCCTGGTCTAGTGGGAGGTGTCCCTGCCCATGGCAGGGAAGTGAAACTAGGTGATCATTAAGGTCCCTTCTGACCTAAATCATTCTATGTGTGCCACTTCAGACACTGCTCCCTGCCAGCGCCGCCTTCACCCAGCATCTTATTTCCCTCCAACCTTGCCCAGATGTGGAGCCACCCCTGCCCCAGAGCCATGCTGGCTGCCCCTGGGTGGGTGGGTCTTTGTTTTTGGCAGACCTTGCCCAAAGCAGCAATGGAGGCCAGCTGTGGGTTGGTGGCAGTGCTGCTGCTTCCCTGCCAGATGGGAAAACTTCACAAAAAAAAAAAAACCAACTTCACAAAAAGCTTCACATCCAGCAGCACTAGACAGGTTTTTGAGATGCACCAGTGTAGCCTTGTGGCTGACTCCCTGGTGCTGGCATGGACAGGGACAGGGTCCAGAATAGTCTTTTGCATCTGAGGTGTGATGATAGAAGCACTGAAAATATCTCAACATGGCAGGAGCTCCTCAGGCCAAACCCTGACTGTGTCCTTCCATCTGCTCCACAGGAGAAGCTGGGGAGTCCTGGGGTGCCCCGCTGTCCCCCAGCGGGGTGCAGCCATCCCTCCTAGCAGAGCAGGTGAGTCAGAGGGGTCAGGGAGACCATCCCACTGGGGGCCCCAGGGGAATTTGAGACTTGCTGGCTCATCCTTCCACGTGCTTAAGTCGCACGGAAACCCCCATCATGGTGCCAGCTGTCCCCTTGGGGACCTGACAGGTTAAAGTAGCCCTCTCCAGTCTTCTACCTCTGGGAGCACTGCACCGCGCTGTGGGTGCTATCCCTCCCTGTCTGCTTTGTAGGGGATGTGGGGGTCTCTGGGGACGCTATCCATTAAGCCTGGCATGGAGGAGTCCCAGAGATGCTCTGATCATGCTTGGGGTGGCTCCTCTGGGAACACCAAGTGGCAGCTCTGATCTCCAATGCCAGGAGGAGTTAAAGGCAAGGGCTCGGACCATCTCAGAGACCTCCACCATCTCCTTGGGAGGTGACAGCCAGCCTTCCTCAGAGAG
Source organism: Stercorarius parasiticus (assembly GCA_013396915.1). NCBI lineage: Eukaryota > Metazoa > Chordata > Aves > Charadriiformes > Stercorariidae > Stercorarius > Stercorarius parasiticus. Next base: position 387,406 of record VWZL01005387.1, on the reverse strand, counting down.
TACAGCAGAAGACACCACTGAAGAGCTGGCACCAGCAGAGGCAGCGAAGCCGGATGAGGATAAGGTGAGCATGCCAGAGATGCTGTGAAGCCTTGTGCTCCAAGTTTGCCTGTCCCTGATGCCCGCTGGGCAAAATGGTGCCCCCCAGCCAGCATGGGAGGCATCTGGGTGGCCGTGGCATCCTCCCCTTCTCACCCATTTCCACTGACTGACAACCTCCATTTCCCAGAGCTCTGGATTCAGGTGGTTTGGCTGGTTTCGGTCGAAGCCCACCAAGGAAACACCTTCCAAAGCCACCTCTGAGACAGCCCCGAACTCCCCCACGCCGGAACTGCAGGTAGGGGATGAAGGGCTGTCCTGTCCCTGGGTGACACCCAGGGTTACAGCCATGGTGACAGGTGACACATTTCGCCCATCACCCACTATTTCTCCCTCCATCCTCATGCAGGTGGCTGGGCTGTGCCATTGCACAGCTCCTCATGACTGTAGCTGCTCTGTATGGGGACAAAGTGGGACTGGGAGTCCTTTTAGCCTGGAAGTGAATCCTTGATTAATAATAATTGTGAATTTATAAAGCCTCTTTGATCCGGGAGGCCCTCCAAGCACTTGGCAAATGCTGCAGGGATTGCTTGCTCTCTGCCGGAGCATAAGGTAGCAACTACGAGCAGAACTGCTTGGGCAGGTTTTAGGAGTTGAAGGGAAGGAAAACCTCTAATTGGAAGCACCGCAGAGAGGGCGAAGCAGCCATGTGCAGCTATCCCACTCCTGGCTGAGTCCAGAGAATGTCACAACCCCAACTGCAAAATGATGGTGGGCTTGGAGGCAGATGTTGGAGCAATATCCTCCCCTGGAAGTTTCCTCATGGTTGAGAATGACCTACAGTTGCGAAGCAGGAAATTTTGGGATATTCTTCCAAAACTAGCAGGAGATGAGGAACAGAGGCGGATGAGTGAACCCTGGTGGCCCATCACACTGTATACAGGCTTAGTGTCCAGCCTCCTGCCTAATTTTGAGCTTTCCGGGTTGTTTAGCTTTGTCACAGGGATTGCTTGCTCGAACCCTTTACTCCGCCTTAGCTTGGGTGCCTCTAGCTCTTGGGGTACCTCTCCAGCACAATGGGTGCAGAGCGGTACCCCGAAAGTGTGGTGTGGTATCTGGTGCAGAGGTCTTCTCACCATGCAAGGAGCTTCTGCTCTAAATGGGTGGATGTGGTTACAGGAACGGACGTCACCATCCCCAGTTGACGCTCCTCTTGTGGCTGGGACAAGCCCTTTGGCTCAACCTCCCTCCAGAAACCCTGGTAAATACTGTGTGGATCCCCTCACCCCTCTCCCTGACAGCCTTTTAGAAGCTGCTCCTCTGAATTTTAAGTTGTTGGGGTTTGGGTTTTTTTGGTTGTGTGCCCCAGGAGGAATGCAAAGTGAAAATACCTTTCTTATTACTCCAGTGTCCATTGAGATGAGAGGCTCGTGGGATGCAGAAAGTGGGGAGTCAGCAGGAGAGCAGGTGAGGAGAGAAGGGAGATGCATTTATGCGTGATGGGGGTCCAGGACACCTCTCTGCTCGGGATGGATCTGAAAATGGGGGTGGCTCCTAAGTTTCTCTCCTTTCACCCTTTCCAGACTGGCTCCCACAAACCTCCCCCACCGGTGGGTTCAGTCCCCCTCTTCAACCCTGCCCAGGTCTCTCAGGTGAGAGCATCCTCCTGGGCTGTTGCTGGATGGGGCTGGGGTTGGCTCCTGGCTTTTGGGGTGATGCCAGACTGCTTGCAATCTGCTATGGGGAGGGGGGATATAGGGGTTGCCAGCCGTGGGTATAAGAGTTTGGTGTTTATAAGAAAATAAATTGATGTAGGGGAGGGGTGAGGTGGTGGAGTGGGGGAGGAGGGAAATGGTGGGGTGTGCATCCCGAGGACAATGGGCCCACATTTTGGGGTACAACTCTCCCTTACACCATCTCTCTCTCTTTCCCCAGCTGGCTGCTGCCTCTCGACCCAACCAACCCCGGCTGCTTTCCCAGCATCGCTACCCCCCCAATGCCCTGTGAGCAGAGAGCTGGAGGAAACAGGGGGGGGGGCTGCAGAAATCAACAGAAAAGTTTGACAGCTTTTAACCAAAAGCAGTGTTTGTGATTATTTTGTAAGGGGGTAGCAGGCATTGAGTGTGTAGAGCTTGGACCCGTGGCCCTGGCCCCTCTGCTGCTGGTTTTGTGGGTGTTAGGTGGGTGATAAAATTGGGCGTCCGGGGGAGAGTAGTCTGAATTGGGTTGTAGGGCGATGCCCCACCTCACCCATTGGACTCAATCGCCGGCCGTGAGTCTGTCTCAAAGCACCGCGGGGCCACGAGCATCCGCCGGGGTTCTACCGCGGAACCTGCCTCGGCTTCTCCTGCCCATGGAGCTGCCCATTAAGTGATAACGCGGCGCCCCCCCTTGCTGGTGGCTCACCCGCCCCCCTCGCGGGCGGGGCTCTGCTAGAGCCGCGGGCGGCCCTTGTCTCAGACCTTCCCCGAGGCGGGGCGTGGGTGACGCACACCCCGTGCGTGGCCTCGGCGGTGAGCTTCCCCCGGACATGCGAAAAAGTTATTTCCTCATGGTTATATATACACTCGACTTTAATGCTACTTCGAGATCAGGGTGAGCCACCGTCGCTACCCAGCGGGCACTGCGTTGTATGCTAATTTAGAACCGCCCCCTCGCCGGCAGCGGTGGGGGGAGGTGTCCGCTCTCCCCGAGTGGAAGGCAGAAGAGCGGCCTGGCGGCAGGGGCCCGCTACCCGCCCGACAGCCAGTGGGATGGGGGTGAGCGGGGCTGCGGGACCCTGTCCCACTCGTGACAGGCTGTGGGGTTGGGGCCCCCGCTTGTGACACAGGTGGGGCCAAGAACAGCTTGCAACAGCGGGTGTGGGGCTGTGACCTGCCTGTGACAGGCTGTAGGGTTGGGAACCATTGTGACAAGCTGTGGAGCTGATGTCCCGTTGTGACAGGCTGTGTGGTTAAGGCCCACTTGTGACAGGCTGTGGGGCTGGTGCCCCGTCGTGACAGGCTGGGAGGCCCAAGTGTGTTTGTGGCAGGCTGTGGACTGGATCCAGGCTGCCTTTGGCAGGCCCAGGGAGGTGCTGCGAGGGCTGGGGGCAGTGGGTGAGCGTGTAGGTGGCTTACTTTGAAATGCCTCCAGAAACATGAGCCTCTGTAGCACTGGGGCTGTTCTCTTTTTAAAAAAGAGTCTCAGGGCCGATGCAAACTCAGACACCGCAGACAAGTGCCCTGAGTGCTGCTGACCTGGCTCTCCCTCCTTCCAGGGCTGAGCGTTCAGCTCACAGGGCTGCTCAGGTGGAAGCAACTGGCCGAGGCCTGGGATGCCACGCTGGGGTGAGTCTGGCTGATTGCAGCATGCAGTTCCAACAGATTTCCTGGGGGTACAACTCCTTAGTGCTGGAATGCTTCTCCCTCTCTGGGTGTGGGGAGAGGGACTCCGAGGCTGCCCTGGGGCTGTGGCGCTGCTGGGTTTCCTCACAGCTGTGTGCTGGAGCTCTGTGCCCATACACCTTTCTGTCCCTCCATTCTAGCTGTAGGATGCTTTGGGCAGCAGTGCTCGTGGGGCAGCCCTTTGTAGGGGTCAATATGTTGCTTCCCTAGCTTTGTAAGGGCTTTTTGCCTTTCTCTAGTATTTTGAGTTGGTTTAAATGGGCTGAGCAGTATGCAAAGCTCTTGCCTTGGCCCTTAAATATCCTGCTTTTCTGAGATTGAACATGGTCTGTCCTGGTCCTTGGGCAATCTCTTCTTTGGAGGAAAATGATAAACACAGGTGACTTCTTGTATAAGCTTGCAGGTCTGTCACTGGCAAATATTTTTAGAAATAAATCTTGTGGTTTTGGGATCACTCTTCAGACTTTTAGGTTCTGACACTACTCTTGATCCCCCTGAGGTTGTAAGGAGTCAGGTAGCAAAATTTTTCTGAAGCAGAGCATGCTGCAAAGCCCCATAGGAGAGGCAGCTCAGTGCGGAGCCATGTGTGGAAGGGTACAGGAGTTTGCTTGCTTGCATGTTGTCTGTTGCGCTGTTTATAGTTGCAGTACCGTGGGGGTATGGAGGTGGGAGTCATGAAGGATTTAGGAGGTTGAATCTGCCTTGTCTGGTGCACACCTGATGCCCATGAGTTGGGTGTCAGGCTGCAATGAAGCAGCTAAAAAAGGGAGAGGCTGTGGGTGATGTTGGTGGCTTCTCAAAGCAGGGAGAGTGGCTCTTTCTGAGTGAGATGTGAGCTTCCATTAGCTTTTTTCTGTGGAAATGTAGAGGGTAGGGCAGGGCAGGGCAGCGCAGCTGTCTGCTTGGACTAGGACAGCTGGAGGAGCTTATTTTTTCTGTGCTGCTTTCAGAGGTGGTGAATGTCCTGGGGAAACTTGGTGCCTGGGAAGTTTGCCCATGAGTTGCTTTCTTGTGGCCTCCCAGCAAACTCAAGGTAAACTGAGACTAAAACTCCCTTTTCTTTCCCCACTCTCTCCTGAGAGCACTGGAAATGCATTAATCTGATGCTAATTGTTGCTCTGACTGATAGCAGCAATTAGGGTCTGTAATCTGAGATCAAGTCTCTGCTATGTGAAGTGTTGTAACTACTGCCTCGGGAAGCTCTCTGCTAAATACCCTGAGCTGGGATGCTTTGAGGAAGCATTGGGATGCTCCTAAACGTGATCAGCTTGTAGAAGGAGGTGAGTGTGTCTGGGCTCCACAGGCTGAGTGTTCCCACTGAACTGGGCTAGCTGTGCCTGAAACACTGATTTATTTCAGAATTACACAACTGATCTGCTGGTGAGATGTTGCTTCCTCGCTTCCCTGCCACACAGCGGCATCCCGCTGCCCAGCCTCTCCAGGGTAGGCTTGCTGAGAGGAGGCACTGCCCTGCCCAGCTCTCAGTTCGGGCATCGGCTTCCCAGGTGCTTCCAGTCTCATGTGGGCCCTGTTGGGTATGGCAAGGCTACGGTCATTTAGAACTGTTATTTATTAAAAGAAGTGCTGGGTGATGACCCTGTCTCTGTCCCTTCAGCTCCTGGTGACATCTGTGATACAGCTGGTCTTAAGAGGTCACTCATTTCGCCTCGCTTAATGATCTGCTGTAGAAAGCAAGCTTTCATTGCTTGCTCGAGTGTCAATGGGACATAAATATTAATGAAACCTCAGTGGTTCTGTGGCGCTGACTTTCATGGCTGTGGAGGGCTCATTTGGAGCTGCCGGGCAGTGCGGGGAACTCCGTGATGGAGTGATAATAAAGTGTTTGTGAACTCTGCTCCGAGGTGCTGCTCAGGACTTTGAACTTGCAGGCTCCTGGCATAGCACTGTGAGACTGGCTTGGTGTTTTCTAAAGCAGGCTCTTGCACAGCAGTGTGAGCATTAGTAGGGGAGGGACTCACGGGGACATTTTGGGTGCTGCAGGTACAGGAGTTTGTTGGTTGCAACTTTAGGTGGCAGTCTGGTTAATGGAACCTAACATTCTCCAAGGCTCTGGACTGGGATCAGGGTGAGGGCGGATCTATTAAAGCGGCCTTTTTGGGCTGCTGGTACCAGCTGGGAATCGCCATAAAGAATGGGCTGGTGGCCGTTATATATGTACAACGGAAGAGCATAATTTTGAATCTGTGGGAAGTGGGTTTTTGCTGTTTAATCCAGGCAAGTCCCTTCCAGTTTCTGCTACCCTGTGCAGAAAAGTCAGGGTAGCAACTGAGGTCTTGTAAATAAAACAGTTGTCTTGGGAAAAATTAGGCTTTTTACATACTAATCTGGAATATATTGCACAGTGCACTGTGCCTTTAAACAGGGTATATTTAGTATCTGTGCTTGAATGGCAGCAAAATTGCTCCCCAAGAGATTAATTTGGAGAGAGAATCCCAAATCTTGCTCTGAACCCCTATGTGTCTTCTGAAACGGGAGCCCAGGGTCAAGCTGTGTGGGGTAGATGGTTGGTGACTCTTATTTTCTTATCTGTGGAGAAGAATCTGCTTCACTCCTGGAATGAAGCAGACCTGACTTGCCCTGCTTTTGCTTAGAGCATTATCTTCCCCTCCCACCGCAGGTGTTTCCTGGCCACAGGGATCGCAGGAGCCCTCCTGCAGGGATTTCTGATGGATCGGGGCTGTAGGATTTTGGCAGTGTCTCGTTGTAGTAATGGACATTAAACTACACACATCCTCCCTCAAAACCTTCATATACCAGTGCCTGCAAGAATTGCCCCTTGCTGACTAGGTTTTTGCACCATGCTATATTGCTGTGCAGCCTCTCCTTGCTCCACAGAGGGACTGTTCCAGACTCTTCTGATCAAAAGAAGCATTACCTTTCCTGCAATTCCTGCCAGGTATGGTACAGCTGAGCTCATTCAGGTTTTAAAAAAATGGTGGCTGTTTTCTGTGTTGTCTCCGAGCTATGGCTATTGCACGCTGTCATGTCTTAGCAGCATACAAAGCCTTCAGGGCCCAACTTTGCATTCTGTGAAGTTGCTCACCTCCTTCATTTAACACCCAGGGATGAAATGCAAAGGTGGGAGCTGATTGGCTGTGTTAATTGTTTTCACGGTGTCCGGCAACCCCAGTCAAACTGGCTTCCTCTTACAGTAAGCAAGGTGTGAAGAGATCAGAAAGCTCATCCTTCCCTTTAGCTCCCCAAAAACTTATGGAAGACCTTGGCTAGTGCAGGAACATTATGTGCCCAGGGAGCTGGCAATCAGTTGTGTGACCTGGTTAGCAGGGCCTGGAGGATTGTGGCAGAAATAAGAGGAAAGGGACATTTGCTGTGTCAGGAAGACTAACAGGCTGCCTTTGTGAAAGATGCGTGATGGTTTCATGCCTCCCCATCTTTGCTCAGACACACTGGAGATCCTTAGCCCTCTAATGATAGTAGGAAAGGCTGACCTACAAAATCCTCTCTGAGCCTGTGCCCATGCACTGGTGTTTCTGGAGTATAATCCATGTGAGTAAGAAGCAGGAAGGGCTGCTGTACCTGCAAGCCCTCAGGGACCTGTGCCACTGCTCTTGGAGATTTGACATTTTGAATATCACCTTGAGGATGTGGATTATGTTCACGGGGGGAAAAAAGCGAAAAAAATTGTTAGAAGCCTTTGGCGGTATAAGGTAAAAGCGTCAACTTTCTTGACATGTTTGTCTTGAGCGGAGATTGTATCTGGTGGTAGGATGAGGAGAAGTTGCATATTGCCTGGTGTTAATTGCAAAGGGGAAACCACATGAAAATCAAGTGAAATTCAATCCCGCTGCATTTGATATTCCCAGAGTTGAAGCCCTCGGTACATCTCATTAGTTTAAAAACCCTGATGGAGAGAGCTCAGCTTCGAACAGGAAATTAATATGACATTGAGACCTGGGAGAGGATTAGCCGCCTGTCTGTGAACTTGTCCAAAGGAGTTGAACATGTAAATGTTCCCGTAGAGCAGCTCCCTGTGAGAAGGCATGCCAGTTAATTAAGGCCCCCGGGACCACACAGTTGCAATGAGGGAGGGATAAGGTCTGTGCATGTGGGAAGTCCTGCTGCTGTTTTCCCTCTGTGGTGGAAATACTATATGGGGTATACAGACAGGCCCAAAGCTTTGGGTGTGTGGGCTCTACTTGGATGCTAGTAAAAGAAAGCTTCTCAGTGGGCTTTGCAGGCACTGGGGCAGGATTGAACTAAACAGGGTATGGTGTTCTAGGACTAATGTGTTGGCCCATCTTGTGGAGGTGTGTATGGAGGGTTTGTGGCTGGGAGGTGAATTTGGGTTTTGCCCACAGTTGACTTGGGGACTGGCTTTTGTGCCGAAGCGTGTGGTTCTGTTCTGGGACTCTGCAGAGATGCTGAGGGCCTAGAGCTCTGTGGATCTCACATTTGGATGCGAAAACACATCTGGTTGCTGTGACCCAGTGTCTTTGCTCTAACGGCATGAAAATTGCAACACCGAGCCAATGTCCTGGCTGTATATAGAAAGCTGCAACTGCTTTTTATTTTTTTTTTATTTTTTTTCAGTGCTTGAGCTGATAGGAGATATTTGCCAGGGAATGAAGGCCATCAGATACGCCGTGCCTGCCAATTTGTACTTATGAGGCTGGCTGCTTTGGGTCCTGATGGGTTTACCCTTCTGATGAAGAGTTTTGTAATGGTTGTATGTGGAGAAAGGATATTTCCCATTTTCTCTTGCGAACACCAGCCATGCTGTGTGCAGTCTTAAGGCAAAGTGCTAATGATGAAGAATCCATGGCTTGGCGGCACACTAGGGTTTTCAGCAGTACTTTGCTCCTTTTGAACATGAAATGTGTTTGTGGACTGACTCTCTGTGGCAGGTGGAGTTTGCAAATCATACGGACGTCGTTGTGCTTCTTGTGTACTCGGAGGCCAGTTTCTAGCTGGAGCATTGCAGTCCCTGGACAGGATTGCTGGAAGGAGGTCTGGTGGCGTCCCAGTGGGGTGATGGAGGCTGTGGAAGCCTGCAGGGATCTGGCCGTCAGCATGATGCCTCTGCTTTGGACAGAAACCCCTGCCCAAGTGGCCAGGAGGTAGCAGTCTCCTCAGGGAAAAATCTTGTCTCTTGTTGAAGCGGTGGCCTGTGGCAGGCTGTGCGGTCATGTAGGGGCAAGGATCCTCCTCACCCATCCTCTGCCCGTGTATCTCTCAAGCCCTGCTTAAAATAAACAGACCTTCAGGTTCTTCATCAGAAGAACAACTCCAGTGAGGAGCCCCAGAGGAGAACCCATGCCCCAGCACAGTGCCTTGCTCATACTGACATTGCTGCTGGAGAAGATGTTGGCTGGAGCAGGGAGCTGTGCTTTATGTAACTCAGTGGTGTTGCAGCTTCCACCTGAGGGTAGCCTAGATTGGGACTCACGAGCTTGGAAAAGATGTGAGTGGGGGATAACTTGAGACACACCTACAAAATCACCCAAGAAGGTGGTTAGGGGTCAATTGTTGTTTCCTTCAGGGCAAGAAGACGGGGCTCCCCACCAAAAATAGTGGGCTGCGTGTTTAAACCAAACAGTATTACACACCACGAGTGGGGAGGAAGTCATTCAACCCCGGAAACTTGTTGTCCTGGGATGTTGTGGAGGCCAAAAAAGGAATTTGGCAATTTCATGGCAGATAACTCTTGATGATGGGCCTAAACACAGCCCTGGAGCAATTTACAGCTTTGGAATTTTTTAAGTGCTGGGCTGCTAGGAGCTGGAGAAATGTCCTGGGAGAACACCTCCCTGTTCCACCTTCTGTTCAGCTCTTTCCATTAGCATCAAGCTCGGTTGCTGTTGGAGACAGGAGGCTTAATTAGAGGGACTTATGCTGTCTTGGCTGATGGCTGTCATGAGCGGACAAAGGCAGGTAAGTGATCCTACCATGCACCATCTGAAGGAAGACTCTCCTTTCTGGGAGGCTGTGATCAAAAGAGCCATTTCGGGTCTAGCACTGGCAACGCATGTTCCTCAGTAAAGGCAGGTGCTTGAGTGACTCCTCTAATGCCCACGCCTGCCTGTACAGAAGTTGAGGCTGTGTTTAGGGAGTTGTTTAGTGACAGTTCTTTTGGGCAGGTTTAGGGAATTAAACAGTAAGTAGGATTAATAAAAACCTATCAAAATATGTAAACATATGTATCACATCTCTTGGATAATGAAGGAGCAGTTAATAAGTATTTGCAATCAACGTTCCTACCTGGAAGCTTTCTCTGAAAGCATTTCTGAGGCTGCTCAAACAACCCATTCATTTCCATCATTTTAACAACCTGTTTTCTCAAGGCAATTGAAATTACTTGCTTAAAGAGCTGTCTCCCCTACTCCCCACCTACGACACATTCAATTTTACTAAGCCTTTGCTTGGTCTCTGGCTCCTGGCTGTGTTCTGAGCTGCTGGGGCTGATTCTGGACCTAGTGCTGGCTGGGTTCCTGCTCTGCTGGAGGTGTTGGCAGGGCAGGTGGACAGCCTTGGGTGATGGTGAGTAGCTGACTTATAATCACTAATGTGGAGATCCCTACCCAAAAGCCAGCAGAGATGGGGAGTAAGGAGCTGCCTTGATGCACAGCCTGGGGGTGTGTGTGCCACTTAGAAACACTTGTATTGATTGGAGGAGTTCTTGCTTTGGCAGCTTTGGGAGCAGGGCACCTCTTCCGCTATCTTACTGAAGCAATGCTTCCCACTGATGTGTCCTGAGGACTTGTAGGACGCTGTTTCTCTTAGTCACTCAACTGCTAATACCTGTACCTGGTTCCTTCAGTGCCTTGGTGAGCTGTTGTATACATTCTAGTTCTTCTCTGGAGTAGAGAGATGCAGGTCCCGACCTGCTGCTTACAGAACGTGTGGGCATCATGTAGGTGTGGATGATTTCTTTCTTTGGGCTGTTGGAGCAATAGTTCTTCCTCTTCATAGACAGCAGCGCGTCTGTGGGTGGCTAGCTCCTGGAGCACTGATGTGCTGCCTTGAAGAGTCTGATTAGTTGGGGGTGGTGCAGGAATAGTTTAGATCTCCATACCAGTCCAGCGAAGGCACAATGTTATCTTGGTCCTAGCACAAGTGAGTGTTGGGCCTGCGCTTCTTCCTGGAAGAGCTCTGGAGCTGCAGTGTGTAGCTTTGTTTAAAATGTTGATGTCCCACCCTCCAGCCTGGGGACATCCCAGGACAGTGCTTAAAAGGTCAGCCCAAAAATGGGGATGATCCCCTCCCATTAACACTGGTAACTTACTCTTGGCTAAGGAAAGATGGCAGATGATGGGTGAAAGCATCAGCTTCCAGGGCTTTTCCCCACGTACTTCTTGCAAGGATTTCAGTGCTCAGGCTGTGCTGCTACTTTGCCTTTTTCCTGAGGCCTGAGAAACCAGGAGCCATGTAGCTTGTGGTGTTCCCCGGGGTTTTTCCCTGTCCCCCTCTCTGAGGATATGTTTGGACTCTGCTTTGTGGGATAACTAATAGGGCTGTCAGACCCCTTGTCCCAACAACCTAAGAAGATGAATAGTCCAACATGTGCAGTCACCTTTGCAGGTCCTAAGGCCCCAGCAGGAACTAGCACCATGACAGATGGGCTGACAAGCGGGGCTGACACAACTAGGTCAGCATGAATATCAAAGGGGTGGAAGCCGTGTCTCTGTCTCCCCTCCGCTTGGCACCCCAGTGCCTCTGGGCCAGACGGTGGCCACTTATCACCATCTTCTTCAGTGACTGCTTTAAGCTGGCAGCATGAGAGCCTCGTCTAGAAGAAAGATACTAGTCATGGTCCTAATGCTGCTTTGTGGAGCTGCCATCTGTCCTTTCCTTGGATGCTACTGCCAAGATGGCTTGGGAACATAACCCAGCACTGATGCTCTGTCAGATAAACGTCTGGTTAGACTGTGCTCTATGCCTCTACCTTCCCAGCACACCATGGTGCTGCCTTCCCTTCAAAAAGGTGAGCCTCGTGTACCTGTGCATATAGATGTATATATATATATTTTTTTTTAGAGAGCTCCAACTTTGTGCTTTGTGGCTTGATGCCTCTTCCCTTGCCTGGCCTCCTGCAGCCTCAGGACTGTGTGCCTCTCCTCTCTCACCCGGAGCCAGCTTGTGTGCTGTGGGAAGGATTAGTTGTTTGGAGAGGGCTGTGCAAATAATCGCATGAGTTTTTCCTTTTGTGGATGGGTGAGGAAAATTTGGTAAGGTGGCTGCAAATGAGTCTTGAGAGTGTCCTGGAGCGGTGAGCTGAGAGCCCTGAGCTGGTCTTACTATTTAAAATCCATTAGCCACAAGCAGAGCTGCTTCTGGGCTCAGCATTCAGTACCTGTTACGGGCTGAATTAGTCCCTAATTTCGGTCCCTTACAGTTAAAATGACTCAGACATTCCTTTTTGAGACGGGGTATTGCTTCTGACTAAGTACCCTACAGCTGTTGCTCTACTGACTATTAAATTGTTCTCAGAAATGCAGCGATTGTCTCATCTCCAGGTCAGTGTAGGCTGGTGCTGTTCACCTTCGCATTGCTGTGGGGCTAGAAGAGGTGCTATACTTTGCTGTAGGAAAGCAAATGCTGAGACACATCTGAGGACTCAATGGCTGCAGGTTTAATAAGATCAATACCACCTCTGCAAAAGATTACATGGTATACTAGGCAGCAAATAGACCACTTCTGCTGGATTTGGAAACCATTTATAGAGTCTATTAGGAATGGTAAGGTAGAGGGGACGTATCCAGAGTGAACTGCACAGAGGCAGTAGTTGAGACTCCCACATTAAGGGTTTTGCAGTCTATTAAATAATGGAATTAAAAGCAAAACAAATGAGAAAATTTTGCCCAAGAAGCTTTACCTGCAGTCACATCATCAGCCAACGTGGCAGCATTGGGCCGTGGTACCCTTCTGTCTGCTTCTGCTGCCTGTAGAAGGGCTGAACCTCCTAAGGCCAAGGCGGTGACTTGACTCTGCCTGAAGGCTGAAGCTTCACCCTTGCAGAAAGAACAGAGGAGAAAAGAGCTGCCCAGAAGACGAGTGCTTGCTCCCATATCCATTGGCCAGTGCTGCCTCCATGAAGCCTTGAAAGGCATCAAGAGGAGGTGTCTATCAGGCTTCTGTCATCACAGAGAAGAGCCAGTCAAGGGGGCAAGCTTGGAGATCCTCACTGCTCACACCCAGCAGGCAGTTGGGCCTTCCACCCCACAGCTGGCAGGTCAAAAGGTGTCTTGTGCTGTGGAACATCCCCTTTTCCCCTGCTCCACCCCTTGTGCCACGCCACGTGCTCTGCAGCCAGTGTTCATGTTGCTGCCATATGTGGCCTATGGTCGGCTGGCCTGAGTTGAGGAGCAACTTTTGGGAACAGCCTCTCTGGACCAAGGACACTATGTTGGCCTTGTCTGAGCTGGCCTTGTGCTGCCATCAGCTCCTGCGGTGTACTCTCGGAATAATTAACTCTAATAACACATGAGCAATAGCCTGCCTGGCCACCCTGCCCTGAGGAGCGAGTCAGGGTGCTCAGCTCCTATCATTTCTCTGCTGCTCTGTCCAGTCTCATTTGAAATTCCTTGCAGGATGAATTACAGCGCTCTAAGGGAATCTGCAAAATAGGATCACAGGCCAATTGAATCTATCTGCAAAGTATGGGAGGACGATATATCACCCTATGGATGGATTCTCCCCCCCCCCCTTTCTTTTTCTATTTTAAAAGACTCTTGGACCTAGTAAGAAAAACAGGTACTTAAGGAACATGCTCTGTGGTGTAATGAGGAGCTTGATCAGGTCCTGTCGACTGAAGGCTGGTGATGCAGAAAGGAAATCGGTGCTGAATATGTACATGGGAGAAACCAGGCAGCAACGGGTAGGGAAGCAAGGCAGGGATTTATACCATGGCACTGCTCAGCCTGGTCCCTCTGAAAGTAGAATGATGTTATTTGATTCTCTGGGAATGTTCTACGTGTTAAGGTGTGCTGAGAGAGGCGGGAGCTGAAAATGTTTACCATCTGTGGGAGGCTTTAGGGATAAATAACAACCTGCCCAACTTGGTAGAAGCTGCCTCAGTAAGAGCCATGCAGGTGCTGTGATCCCCATGGAGGTCTCGAGTACCCTGGACTGCCTCAAACAGCTCTGTGTGCTGACACAGGGGCAGCTGAACGCAGCCCTCAGGGTCCAAATTAGCAATTTCTGGCTGGCTGGCCTGGCTGTGCTCCCCAGTAGTGTGTCTGAGGTCACTTACCTCGGCTCTTGGCCGTGGTGTGGGTGGACGTCTGAGGAAGGAGTTAACCTCCTTGCACTTGGGTGGACTGAGGTTGGCCTGGTGTTAGCTACCAAGCCTCCCTTCTCCAGCTGGGATGCTCCAGCCATTGCCCGAGGGGGAAGGGAAATGAGTTAAACCCATCCTCAGACACGTTTGTATTGATTCTGTCACTTTCTTGCTGCTTGCTGACAGGTGATGGATGGCTCATAATGCGACCGGCACAGTACATTACGTTTCCCATCCAGGGACTCCTAAATCATTTCAAATTTTCAAATTCCCTAATCAATATTTTATCAGTAGCAGAAGAAAGCGTAACGGACCCATTTCTCAAGAGGTAGAAGGGTGAGTGTGTGCAGATGCATGCTTGCACATATATAGGCATGTGAGTTTGTACGTTTATAATCGCAACTAAAGCACTGTTAGTACAACAGTGATAGTACCTGCAATCATAAAAATAAATACAGAAGTAGGACCAGGAGTCTTGCTTACATTTAAGTGACTTCAGGATGAAGCAAATTAGAGATTTGGGTTTCTGATTTGAATTGTGGATTAATGCTTAGTGAGGTTTGAACTGCCAGTCGCTCCATCCTTAGGCAGGGTGCAGCGGGGTCAAGACAGATGGAAACAGGCCTAGTTTTTGGGGGAGGAAATCAGATTTGTAGCCTCCTGTAATGCAGTGAGGCTCAGATCTGTCACCTGCTGCTGAAGCAGTAACAGGGAAAATGACCCTAGGGAGTCCGTCTGGATTTGTTGTCTCAGATGGTTGGTTGTGTGAAGTTATAATGATCAAACAGAGCACGGTGCTGTGTCCTTGGGACTGGAGTGCAGTGGGCAGGGAGGGAACCTCTTGCTACCATGGTCTGGTGGATGCTGGGACACTGGAAGACTAGAATTACAGAATCATAGAATTGTCTAGGTTGGAAGGGACCTTTCAGATCATCTAGTCCAACCATCAGCCTAACTCTGCCAAAAACCATCACCAAAATGTGTTGCTAAGCACTACGTCTACCTGTCTTTTAAATCCCTCCAGGGATGGCGATTCCACCACTTCCCTGGGCAGCCTGTTCCAATGTTTGGTAACCCTTTCAGTGTAAAAATTTTTCCTAATATCCAATCTAAACTTCCCCTGGTGCAACTTGAGGCCATTTCCTCTTGTCCTATCGCTTGTTACCTGGGAGAAGAGACCGACTCCCACCTCTCTACAACCTCCTTTCAGGTAGTTGTAGAGTGTGATAAGGTCTCCCCTCAGCCTCCTTTTCTCCAGGCTGAACAACCCCAGCTCCTGCAGCCGCTCCTCGTAAGGCTTGTTCTCCAGACCCGTCACCAGCTTCATTGCCCTTCTCTGGACATGGTCCAGCACCTCAATGTCTTTTTTTTTTTTTTGTAGTGAGGGGCCCAAAACTGAACACAATATTCAAGGTGGGGCCTCACCAGTGCCGAGTACAGGGGGACGATCACATCCCTAGTCCTACTCAGCACACTGTTCCTGATACAGGCCAGGATGCCTCCTGGCATCTGGCTTTCTGCCAGGCTTTGGGATGGAAGAGCTCAGGGAATAATGGAGCTAGTTCCCCCTGCTATAGGAGGGGAGTCTCTGAGAAGTGGAGGTGGCACAGGGCTTTATTCCTTCCCCTGCAAGATGATACTGGTGAGATAGCCAGGCAGGGGGAGCAGGAGCATGCCTGTTTGCCCCAAATATGTCTGCTTTCCCCAAATCTTCCCTGGGCTGGTGGTTCAGCATGTGTGTTCCCTGCATCTCCTGACCTCTTCTGTTCAACAGTCTCTCTCCATTGAATTGCCTAGTCTCTCAGACTGTTGTGTTGTTTTGTTTTGTTTTTGTTTTTTTTATTTTATTCCCAGGTTGGATGTTTTCCAAGTAAAAGACTTATTCTTAAGATGTTTTTCCTCCTCCCCTGAAGACAGCCTCCAAACAGCACAGATGTGAGGCTAAACATAACCCTCCTTGTTACTGTCACCTCTCCTCAGCGTTTGCCTGGGTGATCTGGTGTTGTCTTCGCTTCTGAGTGTTGTTTCACAGCTCGGTTGTAGCTTGCTGCTGGAGTATGCAGCACGGTATAGCTTGCGAGAGAGAGCAGGGTTACAGGTCTTGGGAGCATACAGCTGGAGCTCAAAGGTGATGCTTGCAGAACCCGTGCTGACTTTCTGACCCCGTTGCAGGCTGCTTGGGGACCCTTACTCCTTTCAGCTAGTGCGATGGCATAGACTGTGTAATAGGAGAGCTAGACTCTGCTGGTAGAGGTAGTTTGTGTAAGAAAAGACTTATGTTTATAGAAAAAGCTTGCTTTCAGTCCCAACCCCTGCCCAGCCTCTCTTAAGAGGAGAAGTGTGTTCTTTCCCCAATGCAATAGCTGCCTCACTACCAGCAGGGAGGTATTATACTACTTTTTTGTAGCAATATTTTTCAGTGAGCTCAGTCTCAGAGACTGGATCCCATCTGTGTGCTGCTGGGTGCCCCATGTGTAGGTGAAGTATGCTGCTAAACCATTTTCTCTCCCCATCATCGCATGCTCTCTCCGGTTTGGCTTTGATGGGGAAGGCCTTTGGTTTGTGCTGTCCAGGCTGCTCCCTTCCCCAGAGGCACTGTGCAGAGTGGGAATGAGCCCTTGGGTCCCTCGTTGGTCATTGCAAAGGAATGCATGAAAGTAACTGATTTCCTTCTTCTGAAAGCCTAGGCCTGATCTGCTAGAGCAGGCGTCTTCTGAAGGGCTCGCATAAATGTGCAGGGAGGTTATTCCAGACCACTAACTGGTGTCAGAGCCCACAACTGTTCATCCTCCAGAAGTTAGAATGGCTTCTACCTTCTTCATGCCCATCTGTATAACTGAAGCAGAGCAGGAGAAAGGAAAGAAGATACCAAGGTGCGCTTCCCAGAGATGAGGTGTGTGTCGTGTAGCTGTCACCAGCCATTCTTCAAAGCAAATGTGGTCACCCAGACCGCCTGCTGCCTTCTCTCTGTAATGTGCAATAGCATGAATTGCCTTTCCCTGATGTGCTTTGGTGTTAACCTCTTCTTGTTCTGATGCTTTTTGAGAATGTCATGTGTTTCGCTGGGAGCGGGAGAAGAGCTAGACTCAGACCCAGACCTTAGTGCTTCACAGTTGCCACACTTGCTACATGCATTTGAGTCCCTGTCAATAGCTGATGTAGACAACTACTGCATTCATCTGATAAAGTCAGTCCTTCAGGGAAAGAGGTGAATCCCCTTGTTTGAGCACAGATGGCCTTAAATACTGTCTCCCTGGCTGAGAGATGTTCTGAAAAACTGTGTACCTAAGAGAAAAATGTACCCTTAGCATCTGAAAAAGCTTGCTATGGAATTGTGTGTTGCATTTCTCATCTTTACGGTTGCTGTGCCTGGGAAAGAGGGGAGAAGCTGGGAAACTCTCTGCAAGCAGTACTGTGAGGTATACCTCAAACAGAAGGGGATGGGATGAACTGGCTCCCCAAAGGCCAGTGCTTCACCCTCCAGTTGTCCTTAGGATAAGGAATGTGTTTAACCCTGAAACTCTACGACACAGCTCTACCCTATATCTTGCATACTTTAAAACATACTGGAAGGGGCCTGGAGGGATCACAGGTTAGGGGTGGGATTTATGTCCCTGTGGCAAATAGATCTCAGCTTGGTTTGCCATCTCCCTTGGCCAGCAAGAACAGGGTATCTCAGCCCTTGTCCAGTGGGATAGAGCTACTTGCGGTGGTACAGCTGCTGTATGGACAGAAGCCTCTGCTTTTTTGAGTGAGCCCCGTTCTTTGCTGCACTTGGGCAAGGAGGACGTGGGCTGAAAATAGCCAGAGAGTTCATGACAGAGCTGGCAGTTGCCAGCCTGACTATAATATCTTGCAAGGATGTGAATGTTGGGTAGCTTAGAAATGCAACACAATGGCTCTTTGTGGCTTTCAAATGATCTGTGGTGGCATGAAGGGGAAATTCCCAGCCGTTTTTAACAGCCGGCTTAAGGGAAGTCCCTTTGTTCATTTAGTCTTTGTTTAAAGTGGTCTGGGGAGGTGAAATTCTCCTGCCTCATCTGGGTCTGAGCTGGGTGCTGATAGGCAAAGAGCTGTTTTTCCCTGCCAGCCACTTCTGCCAAGCCAGAAATAGCGTGCTGGAGTAAGCTCACCATGGCGGCATTTCTCATTCAAAAGTTAATAAGCTTTGAAATTGGATTTTAATCAGCTAATTTTTGATCCTAGGCACTAGAGCTCGATTAGGAGGGTCCAGTAAACCAAGTTTCATCTTTCTTCTGTGCTGTCTTTTTTTCACCGCAATCGATCAAAGAAAGGGCTGGGAAATGTTCTAGCATTAGAGGACCTGCATGTTGTAGGATTTCTGTTGCCCCTGCTTTTTTGATCTGATCCATCCCAAGGATGAAAGCAAAAACTGATCTCTGGTGGACATCTGCAATTCCAAGGCTGAAGCCCTGTAAATGCTTTTCTTAGCAGCTCCTTTTGGAGAGAGTGCTGGAGCTCTTTGAATCCAAACCTTTGTTAAAAATGAGATGAGGTGGGACAAGGGATAGAAGATCTGCTGTGGCCCTAACCACATTCCTCCTATTCCCAGCATCAGAAAAGGGTACCCTGAATCCTGCATCCAATAGAATCACGGAATAGCTGAGGTTGGAGGGACCTCTGGAGATTGTCTAGTGTAACCTGCCTGCTCAAGGCAGGGTCTGCTGAAGCGGGCTGCCCAGGACCACATCCAGTCAGCGTTTGAATTCCTCCAAGGATGGATGCCTCTCTGGGCAACCTGTTAAGGTGTTAGATTGCCCCTACAGTAAAAAAAGGTCTTGTGTATAAATGGAATTTCTTGTATTTCAATTTATGCCTGTTACTACTGAGAAGAGCCTGGACCTGTTGTCTTTACTGCCTCCTATGAGTGATTAAATGCACATGGATAAGATCCCCCTGAGCCTTGTCTTCTCTGGACTAAACAGTTCCAGCTCTTTCAGCCTCTGTTGTGTGCTCCAAACCCTTAATCATCTTCATGGCAACCATCTGGTCTATCACCCATTCCTTCCTGTTTTGTATCATCTGCAAAATTGCTGATAGTGTGCTGTGCCCTGTCCTCTAAGTCACTGATGAAGGTCATTAAGGGCCCTTTCTTCCTCTCTCCCTTTGGGGATTTTGCCAGGCAGCAAAGAAAACTATAGCTGGACTTCAGGGTTGTGTAGTTACAGTTCTGCTCAAGGGATGGATTCAGTACAGACCTCTCCAAGTTGTTATTCGGTATCTCTATAAATCTAAGCAAGCACTGCTGTCTTGGTTTACCCTCCAAAGTCTTTTCTCTTGATCAGATGGAGTAGAGGCTGATTTTATTTTTTAAAACTATATTTAGATTCTGGTGCACAGGCACCCGTTTCCTACAGAAATACTGGCTTAGCGAGTTCTCTGGGGACCAAACACACTTCTTGCCTGTGCTTGTGTAATGGTCAAATCAAACGGGAAAGGTTTCTTTCGGCAGCAGAGTAACCACACAGAGGCACTGTGCTGCTTGCATGCTGTAGTCTTGTTATCTGGAGAGCAGTCCCAGGCACTTCTGTTTTGTTCAGGGTCAGGGCTAGACTCTCTAATGAGCACCTCTTTCCTTAACATCTCAGCACCTGGGCTGCTGAGAGAATGGTACAAAGGCTCTGGAATGGGCTTGCCAGAGGTGGTTTGGGTTTGATAGTGTACTGGCACTGATGCAGCACTGGGCAAGCGTTGTTCTGTCTCTGAGCTGTCTCTGAGTCCCTGTGTGTCTGTGATTTCTGGTACTTCTGCTAGCTGTTGCGGAGGATGTTGTATTTCCTTTGCCCTGGGCTATGAACAACCGGCTAGACACTAATCATCTTTCCTCTGAGGAAGGGAAAGGGAGAGAGCGTAATGGTCTTTCCAAACATGCTTTACAACGTAGAATATCTCTATCCAATATAAAACTGCCCTAATGGCCAGCTTTTACTATTTCCAATACTTTTTAAGGGAGTTCAGCCCCGTGATAGTACTTGCCAGGAATATGACCTGTGGTATGTTAGCTTTAGGGGACTCTCCAGCCTGTGCTAGGTTGACAGGTAGTTTGAAGGGGAGCTGGTCTACTGGACAGGACTTAGCTGGCCCTATACAAAACAGTGTGCTTAGGGTGAGTCAGCTTCCCCTGGAGGCGATGCTACCAGCTGGCCACAGCCACGTGATAAATGCAAAGTGACATTAATCTAGCAAACCCCAGGCCAACACAGTTAGCAGACCTTATTGTACCAAGTGATGAAGAAGAATGAAGTTAGCCTGATTAGCATCCTCTAAGGACTCTGGATCTTACAGATCTGGGAGTTACCAATCCCCAAAACTCCCCAAGCTGCAGGTGGATTTCAGCTGGGCTGATGATCAGAGGGAGCCCAGAGCAGGGTTGATGCCCCACAGAGTGGTAGGCAGGGTGTCCCGGAAGCCTTTCCCAGGGCACGCTCGAAATAGAGACGTCTTGCCTTACATAGTCCTTGCAGTGGAGAGGAGATGCCTTTGGATGAGGCAGTCTGCAGAGCCTTTCTCAGGTTTCCTACTTATTTGTTTTTCCCTTCTTATTTGCTGTTTCTAGGTAGAACTAGTTTTCTGTTTCTTAGGTTTGGATAAAGAGACCTTCCGACAAACATCAGTCCTTTCTTGTATTACCAAAGACCAAAGCAGTCTTGCTCTTGTGGCATTTGGTAGTCTATTATTTTGGAAATCTTTTCGGAGAGAAGTCCCATAACAGAGCAGCAAAAAGTCTAGTGTGGCTAAACGCCATTGCATGACTCAACTTGTCCTCCAGGTTCTGTGAAATGTGTGGATGGACTGCCAACAACTGTGGTGGTGGGTGTGAAGGCCAGAACCCGCTGCTCGCTTTGGGATGCATGAACGTTGCTTTAACCCTCTTAGGGCTTCCCATCTTGATGCTCTGGGGCCTGGTTTCTGACAGGGCTCTGCATCTCCCAGCTGTGTCCAGCTCTCTTGCCTGCTTGACCCCATCAGTGGTGGCTGAGCATGGAGCCAGGTTTGGACACTTCTCCATGTGCAGTGGCAATTGTCTACTAGGGTGAAGAGAACAGGGATAGTTCGAAGTAACTAGGAGAAAGTACCTCTCCCTATCCTCTTCTCCAGACACTCAAGATCTTTCTTCCTGGTTACTGCAAACCATTGGCAGGACTAGAATCACTGGAGATGCTCCTCACTGGATACGTACATGTAGAAGAGGCTTTAGGAGAAGCTGTGTAATTCACCTGTCCTAACTGGCTAAAGTGCTCTTTACTTCTAATCCATGTACAGCCACCATGTAAACCAGAGAGGTGGTACTTCATGTCTGCCATTAGGACAAGCCAGGCAATACTTGTTCTTGTCTTCCGAAGAGCAACCCAAGTTAGAGCTGGCTGGTGAGCACAGCCTGATTTTGCTACAACTTTCAAGGGTTTGAAATTTTTCAGATGACACTTGGATGGAAAGGCTTCATATCCAATGAGATGTTTTCTTTTTTGGGAAAAAAAAAAAAGGTTAAAGGAATTGTTATGTGCAGGTAGAGGCAAGCAGCTGAGGGTCATAGAAGTCAGAGGTTACCAGGGTCTGAGACATGAGTTCAGAATACAGGAGACCCAATTTTGAGTCTTTGCTCATCGTGATTCAGAGCTTTTTTTGATTAGCTTTTTCTCCCTGCCCACAGCCTAGGAAACCTCTGGTTTGGTCTGTGCTGTTGGTCCCCTCACCTTCCTCACCTCGCTTTATGGATACATCTCCCTGAAAAACGTTGGCAATATTGAAATAGCACTTTTAACTGTCTTTTTCATGGTTATGTTGTATTGTGGCAGGCTTGGATATGATTATGGGAACTAGTAGGAGGATGCTGTAGAAATGCTATACGCTGTGATCGTGCAAGCCTGGGCAGGAGTGGGAGGAAGAATGGAAAGCTATTGTAAAACTATGGGGAGAGGAGAGAGTTTGCCTGCGACTATTCCCAAGGGCTTGTGCTCAGTGTGCTGACAGTAGTCAGTCTGTCCTTTCCTGTGGTCTTGGGGTGGATCCCAGGTGTCCTTTTGTGATGAACTACTTGAAAGATTTGATTATGTTTGGAAGTTTAGACTGGAGACCCACCAGAGACAGGCATTGTCCTTTTTGTCTTACTCTTTACGTTTCCTTTTAATGAGGGCAGAATTTGTTGTCCGTATCATTAAGGAGAAGGACCAGACCCTAGACGTACTTGTGTATGGATGACAGTCCCCAACTCTTCCCTGGAGGGCTGGGGCTGACATGAGCATGCAGCTACGTCGAAGGGGTGATGTGGTCCAGCCAGGGAGTTGCCTTGTGGTAGTACAGTCCTGCTCTTGCTGACACAACTCTTGCAGGGTATCGCTTAGATATCTGTATTGGTCAGGAACTAGATGAGCTATTGAGTTGACTTGTCTGTCCTTCTCCCTGTCCCAATACAGAGTGTATCCACCAGCACAGGACACGTGGCTCATTCCTAGTGAAGTACACAGTCTCATCAGAAGGAAATCCTGCCCAGGTGGCAATCCCCAGGAACTGCTTTGCAATGACATGCCAAAGCTGTGGGGACCACAGACTCACTTAAATTCCAACAGCGAGCTTGTTGCTGCCAAATCCCATTTGCATCACTGTGAAAAATGGTAAAACCATCATTAGGTGTTCACTAAAATACTCTAAATTTTGCAGAACATGAGGTATGAGTCAGGCATTGAAACCAGCATCCAAAGGAAGGGGGGAGTGGGGAGAGGCGGCAGGAGTGCTTATGAAATATTTTGTTTCACTGGCAAGAGGACAAGAAATAATTGGGCCCTAAATCAAGGCAATGGGAGAAAAGGAACAGCAAATCAAGGGAAATGGCGTAAAATTAGGTCTCAGAGTAGAGAAATGTGTACACATGATCACCTGGTGGTTCTGGCAGAGATATATGCCCATAAATCTTCTCTTTTAACCTTTTCCCTCCTGCTTTAAGGGGAATAGTGTCAGGTTTGCTCACCCTGTCTATCTTTTCTAGAGACTGTTGTGTTTGGCTTCAACTTCCCTGGTGCTGAGCACCCACCAAGTGGCCTGAACCTCCTTCAGAGCTGGTGAGGGAGCTCCCAGGGTGCCTGGACTCCTTGGGGCAGCCTGGGGACTCTTACCCCCAAGAGAGGGTCCATCATGCAGACCCGTCCTGTGTCTGAGATGGGGCTGGGTAGATGGGGTGAGCTGCAGAGGACTCTCCTCTAGGGCTGTGGTGTGTGTATGTGAATACCTTGGAGTTCACGTCGGCAGGAACGGCTGGTGTGGTCTGTTCCTCGCACTGTGCAAATTAGTTCAGGTCTCGATTTCTAGAAGGTGAGGTGGACCTTAAGCAGCTGCGGAAAACATGTCTGGGCCTTACCGCATACAGTCAAAGCTTTCCCTGTCTGACCATGGCTGCAGCTGCATCCCCAACAGGATTCGCTAATACAGTATGAGGGATGTTTCCCTTCCAGACTTTCTTGAGACCTAGAAGAGCAAGCTAACCTGTAATGTCCTGCATGGAGACCCAGGCACCTCACTTCTATTCACCTCTGGGCACAGGATGTCTGTCTCAGCAGGCTCTTCCAGCTGCAAACCTGTAATTCTGATACTTAAAAAAAAAGAAAAAAAAAATCCCCTTTATGCCCCTCTGAAGGTCCCTGGCTTATTTTTCTTATAAAAATAATGAAATATAAAAATAAAGCTTTCCCTGTTTGCTTTCTCCCAGCCCTCCCTCCTACTGCACAGCACTCATTAACTCCCCTAACGCTCGAGTCAGACGTGGCCTCTGGTTAAAAACAGCAACCGCCCTCATGCCTTGCCTGTTTCCTGGGAGCTGGCAGCCAGACAATAACACCGATGGGATCATCTTCATCAGAAGATATCAGCCCCTCTGTGAAATTTAAGTAACTTGAACTTGGAGTTGGGGGTGGGGGATTAAAAAAAAAATGCTGGAAAAAGACGCAGAAAGAGGAAAGCTGCTGGTTGGGAGAGGTTGATGGAGAAGCTGCCTCTCTGCCTGTCCCTCCTGGGGGCTCTTTTGGGCAGGTACAAGCTTCTGCTCCTGAGATCGCAGGTGATGTGAATTATGTTGCGGCATTCCTCTGCTCCCTGCCCCCCTGGTTTGTAAAATTATCATAGACTTTCTGAACCACTCTGATATCTGGGCGTGAAAGTACTCTGCAAGAGCAGGGTGTTAAATTATTCTGTTGGAAACAAAAGTCTCAGCTGAACGTTGTTTTAAAATAGCCAGCCTAGGCCACGTGGTTGCGTGTAGTTTGAAGAGCTCTATTAAGCAGATAAAAACATCGTCTCCTTGCTTGGTATTTAAGCAAAATGGGGGGGTTCCAGAAATGTCTAACACAAACACTGCTCCCCACAAAGCCGTTAATCTGATTTTGTTTGGCTGTTGGTCTGTCCTGGTGGGAATCTGGTGTCAGCCCACCCCCGGCTGCCCTAGGACAGCTGCCCAAGGAAGGCAAGCCCAAGCCCAGTGCATAAGGATTAAGTGAGCGCTGTGAGCTTGAGTTCGGGTGACACTGCTGATCCCCGACTCCCGCTTGAAATGGCTGTGCACCTAGGGCCAGGCTTCCCCATGGCACCCTGTGGGGTGTCCCTGTAGGGGAGGAAAGCTATCACCCACTGCTTTGGTGTGGGAGGACTTGCATCCTCTTTGGGTACCAGGGATGAGGGTCCTAAACTGCCTGGAGGAAACTACTTCACCTCCCGCTGTCAGGGTGTTACGTGGCCCTGTGGCTTAGAGTGGTTCATGCTATTGTGGATCCTCTTTCAAGGTCTGTACATTGGTCTTTTTTTAGTTATCATAGCTCCTAAGGTTGCAATGGAGCTGATATTTGTGCCAGCAGCAGCTGAGGGCATTGGTAGCTGTCTGGGGCCATTATGTAGAAGTTCAAGTCCTGGCCAGCGTGCTGCATCATAATGAACCCTGGCTGAAGACATGTCCAGGAGATGTCAGGCAAAACTTAAAGGCTTTATTGTTTTCTGCCTTTTTAAATGTGGAAGCTGCTGGAAGATGCTGTTGTGTGGGATGATGTGTCCAGGCAGAACAGCGTAGCTTTTTCTGCCTGCTTTTCCATCGCCTCAGTCTCTGCTTGTTTGTTTGCTGTTGCTGAGTCTGTTTTTGTTTTGTTTTCCTCCCCCCTACTTCATTTCTAGCATAAAAAGTTATTTAGCCTGCGAGTGCGCAGGAGCTTATTGTGCATGGAGAGCCGCAGCACAAAGGATTCCGGAGACAATCTTGTTTCCTTTTGCTAGTGTGAGCCGCCCAGCCAGATGATTCAGAAACACAACATCTGCAAGTCTTAAAAGGAGTTATGCTCTGTTTGACTGCAGCTTAAAGCATGGGGAATGGGGGAGGGAGAAGCCATTCAGGAGCCTGGTGGGTTTTATTAGGACTACTCATGGTCCTGTGTCACAGCTGCAGCCCAGCTCGTACAGATATGTTAGTGGATGCCTGTGTTTAAGCTGGGGCTTCGATTTGCAGCTGCCCGTTAGCGATGGGCAGACTTTCCCCACAAGAAGCCCTGGTTAGCAGGACATTGAGATGCCTCCCCAGGCAGGCTGCAGCTTTAGCACTGGAAGGGCTGCCCTGGTGTTGTGTCGGCACTCGTTAGTTCTGATATTCAGCAGGGCTCAGAAATCTGCATGCAGACCTCCTTAATGAACCAGTTCTGCCTTCCCACAGTGGCAGCTCTGAATGGCACCATGCCGTAGGGATGGACCTGCTTTCTCAGCAGTAGCTACAGATTTTCCAATACTCCGATTGCCCAGAGAAGTGTGCATAAGTCCTCTTGAGATTGCCTCTGCAGAGACCCTGGGAGGTACGTTGCTAGCCCAGGCACATACCTCTGTTGACAGCCCAGGCTGTCAGGGGGCTGAAGCACAAGGCAAGTTTAGGAGACTCTTAGGTCCCTACGTCTGCCGGCACTGTTACAGGTAAGCATGCTTGAATGCTGTCTTGACGCTTGGTGTTCCCCAGCCTCCAGAGCAGGGATGGGAGAAGCTCTGAGCCTGGGTTCAGCAGAGCAGTTTGGTCACTGGTACATCTGAGTTTTGCTCTCCAGCTCGGTACAGCTCTGGTCCAACTGGGGCATAAAGGGGTATTTCAGACTTGCAAGGAAACCCTTTTTCCCTCTCAGGATGTTATAGTGCACTCTCATCTGTGGATCTGCACAGGAGGGTTGGTTAACCCCACTCTGCAAACCATTCCCTCCAGTCGTGCAAGACAAAGCATTTCCAAGCACGTATGTCCTGGTCTGAGGTAAAACAGAACCAACTTTCTGTTCAGTAATTTTACTTCTTAGCTAGGCCTCTTCTAACTCTCTGAAATTTACAGCATGTTGTGCCAAAAATGGTCCGTTCTCAGAGTGATAAGACCAATGTTTACAATTAGTGCCAAGGAATAGTATGCAGAGAGGCTCTTGTTTAAACTTATTGCTATAACAACCAAGGCCAGCTAATTTCGTTATTTGCCCTGTTGGAGGGTTGGGGATGGGAGGGCGTGGAGGGGTCCCGCCTGTAGGGAGGAGTGGACAGGACAGGTGACCCAAAATTGACCAACAGGGCGTATTCCATCCCATCTGCCACATGCTCACTATAAAAGCTGAGGGGTCAAAGGGTCAGTCCTCTTTTCTTCAATGGCCGATGTCCAAGGAGGACCCTGTCTCTTCATCTGCCTTTGATCCTGATCTGTGTGTTCCTGACTCCACCTCTGGAATCCAGTTCCCACCTGTTGCTGAGTCCAGTCTGGGACTTCCCCAGTGCCTGCCGGTGACATTATCCTGGGAGCTTAATATGGTTTTGTATATTGTGTATCTATTTTATTATTTCCTTTTTGTTTTTTATTAATATTTCATTACAATAGTTTATTTTCTTCTAAACTCATAAATCTCTTTATCTCTCCTCTTCCTCTCCATGTGCGAGAGGTCGGGGGAGAGCATCTGTTGCTGGCCATTGGCCAATTTGTCCAAAACCACGACAGCGTGGATCACCCTCCCAGCTGAGACATGCTCCATAATACAGCAGGATTTGGGTGACCTCTTCCATCTCT
The DNA here is from genome assembly GCA_013396915.1 of Stercorarius parasiticus. Taxonomy (NCBI): domain Eukaryota; kingdom Metazoa; phylum Chordata; class Aves; order Charadriiformes; family Stercorariidae; genus Stercorarius; species Stercorarius parasiticus. Next base: position 360,660 of record VWZL01005387.1, on the reverse strand, counting down.
CCATGGGTGCTGTTGGAGTTCAGCAGTGCACCAAGTGGGAGAAGAGGAGGCATTCAAGCACATGGCAGGGACAAGCAGCTTTAAAAAAACCCTGTGTTTGCAGAGCGCTGTTTCTTTTAACCTTTGAAGTCTCTGATTTTCTTCCTTTCAAAGCCTCCTGCTTTGATTTCCCGTTCACAATTGTCATTCTGGCAGCCCCTGGAAGAAAGAAGATGTGTATGAGGGTTAAAGAACAGATGCGGGAACATAATTAATGCTTTGCAACATTTTTGAAGGCCTTTAGCACCTTGCCGTGACCCAGCCTGTAACATCTGTGTGTTGACAGCAGCCAAGTTGTAAAACTTCCCTCCTCTAAGTCCTGCACAAAGCAACTGTTGCCTGCCTGAGGCATGCAATCAGGGCAAAAACTTGACAAATCAGTACAAAAGGCAGGCTGCAGATGGCAGGTCCTTGGGTGCTGGGATTGGCAGTGGTAAGGGGCTTCCAGCTGCTGATCCTTCTAGGTGTCCAAGGGGGAGGTGGAAAACCACTGTTTTTGCAGAGATTTGATAGGATAAATAGGATATATGCAAATCTCAGTGTAATGTCAGTCCCTTTGCTTACCTCTTATTCTTACCTGCTGAATGGATCTGACCAGAAGCCAATGCCAAACCCTGCCTGGAGCTGTTGGGACAGCTGTCATGTACCCCAAGGGATGCTGAATGTGTCCCCATTTGGATCATGTTTTATCAAGGTCTGTCTTTTGCAGCACTTTTCCCTTTATGTGGCTAAATGGGACCTTCAGGGCTTGCCATCCTCACATTTATGTGAGCTGTAACTCAATACAAAGATGATGCGTAAGTGACTCCAATTCTCAAGAGCTCGAGCTAGTGTTTTCCTTTCAGGACCAGAATGCGTGTCACAGCTGGAGCTACCTTGGTGACCAAAAAGAAGATAAACAAAAATACTTCCTGTTTTTGAAGATTAACTTTTTTTTTCTTCTTTCATATCTCCATTTTCCTCTGTATTTCACTTCAGCCAGCCCTGCTGAGTTTCCAACCTTCAAAGCCCATCATATCCAGCTGGACGAGAACAAGCTTGCCAAGGGGAAGTGTTCATCCTCTGCTCTTTTTTGGTTTTCTGAGCAGCCCATGACTGTAACGGATGCCAAGCAGCCCTGACCTTCACCTGACTGGAGTTCCCAGCTGCTACTGTGTTATTACAGCTTCTCTGCCTGATACAAATTCAGCTTGGTTCTTCTACCTGGAAATTTTATGTGACAAATGGGTCTCATTTCTGATTCTTGTCTCCCTTTGATGGGCCAGACTGCCTGCTACCTGGGAAGGGTTTGTAGATCTGAAAGGCCGGAAGGAAGCATTAAATTTCTCTCCTTTGCCTCCTATTAACAGTGTGCCAGAGACACTAATCCAGCATTTGAATTTCAGCCAGGTAGCTGGAAGGGACTGTGTCTCGGCACCCTCCACTGATGGACTATCCAGCGTTGCTTCTCTTCACACCTTCCTGTGCTTCTCTCTTGCCTTTGGGCAGGAGGGAGGTGTTGCTGGAGAGAGGAAATTTCTTTAAAGAAATCTCTTGCTTCACAAGTCAGATGAGGATGTTTTGCAGCATCTCTGATGAAATTTCTTCCCTTCAGAAGGAAATGTGGTTGGGTTTGCAATTGGCTCCCTCCTGGTAATAAAAACGATGGGGTTACTTCAGGGACAGCACAGTGGCTGGGGAATTAGGGCTGAGTAACAGTATATTATAACATCTCAGACATCTTTGTTTGTGCAGCTTAAACAATGCATGAGCCACAATGTCCCTGTAGATTTGATGGTCTCTACAAACTGTATGGCCATCTAGGGCACTTCTGAGATTTATCTCTGGTTTTGCAGCACGGTGTGTTTGACTCCATGTCTATTGCTGTGCACTTATGTGCTGCTTTCCTTGGTGAAGAGGAATAAGAATTACTGCCTCACTGAGAAGCAGCTTGGCTATGCTTAGATTTCTGGTGCTGAATTATTTTTCCTTTGGCTGGCATTTGCAAAGAGGCATTGTTTTTTTTTTTTTTCTGGTGGTAGTGCCTTAGGGTCCTAACTCATGACCAGCTCCTCTTAAGAGGAGCTATGCTATGCAGTCACTTTTTTTGTCACCCTACAATCAGTTTGTTTAAGGGGACTGCAGGAAGCAATAGAGCATTATTTTAGTTTGGGAATTGCAGCTGAAATAGAAATTGCCTTGCTCTGAGGGTCGGTCCAGTATCAGGTGTGTCCAAGCTACGCTGGTTGGAAAATTGTAAGCAAGTTGCTGTAAGCTGTATGAAGGTGAAAAGAGAGCATAATGATGGGGGACCGAGTGCTGAGTTGACTCTGAAGATCTGGTATCAACAGGTGTGGGGGCAACCCTTTGGGCCCTGCAGCTATGCCAGAGCTGAAGTGGGAGAGAACAGAACCAGGTGCATCACCACAACTTGCTTTCTTACTAGGGATCCCCATAGCACTTTATCCAGAAGCAATCTCTTCACGTACAAAAAAAGAAGCTGGTCACCCCACTGGCTCTCACGTGGTGTCCGCCAAGCAGATGGAAGCTGGAGCTGCGTCAGGTTTGCTGTGGCAGTAGGCTGAGGACCAGTGCAACCCTGTTTGTCAGCTCTCGGCAAGCGCCTGTGCGTGATGACCACAAACAGATGCATGGCTCATTCTGCACAAGCAAGAACAAGGCATGGTGACCAGAGAAGGAAGCTCTTAAGATGCTAGTCTGGGAGATACGGTGTGTGAGCCACCTGGGGCTCCCCCCTCCTGGCTGCCTGCGCAGCCTGCTGTCTCTTCTGGCCGCCTGGGACAGGAGGGAGCAGCACCCAGTGAAAGCAACTTGCAGTACGTATACCATTGCAGTGGCAGACAGCATGTGGCCTGGGAGTGTGAGAGTTCCCCACCCAGCAAGGCTGGGTCTCACAGCATCCAAGCAAGGAAGGGTCTTGAATGAGGAAAGAAATAGGATGCAGGAGAAAAAAGGGCAGTGGATTAATAAGTTATACAAACCGGATTGCCGTGGCTCCTGTTCTTGGTCTTATCCCCCTCAACTCCAAGGCAGTGTTTTTTTAAAAAAAAAAGAATGCCACGATTGTATGTGGAACATACAAAAAAATCCCAAGTGTTTTATTAGGAAGCTGCTCTTTTCTCCCAAGGATGTGCTTTCTCTCTGTGCAAATGCATATGCTCCGGGCAAATCCCCTTATTTTGTGGTGAAGGCCCTCCGATACTGGTGTTTGAAGGAGAACGTATTTCATATTTGCACTGGAATTTCTGCTCATATTGGGGGGAAAAAACCCCACATTTCTAGCCAATACTCCTGAAGCCAGGAAGTGTTACATTCCGCTCCTCTGCCTCCTGTTGACAGGGTGTTTAGAGGCGCTGAGCTCCTGCAGTTCATACTGACATGAGCAGGGCAAAGCAACTCTGAAAATTAGATAGAAGAGCTTTCCAAAGAGCCCAGCCCCCTGTTTGCTTCCTTGCTATTCCAGCGCATCCTGTGAGACCCAGCGTGTTTGCTATGTGCCGGCTTGCCGTAGGACCTCCCCTCTGTGTTACAGCCCTGTGCAGTGAGATACTCAAACCAGTGAGTTGCTGATCAGGCCAGATGATGGGGACCTGACCCAAGCGCTATTGCTTTTGGGTGGTGGGCATCTCCTTTTGATTGCTGGGCATAAATCTCCCAGGGGTTACAGGCAGAGATAAATACATCAGCGAGACCCTGGCTGTTGAGTCAGAGCAAGTGTCTGAAGTGTGTTTGTTCACAGTCCTGTTGATGTGGCAGGGTGCAAAGGACTAGTTAATCAAAATGGAGAAATTAGGTGCCACCCGGCTGTTTTTCACTTGTCACCTGGCGATTAGACTGAGCAGCTGCTCTGACAGCCCGAAGTACTGTGATGGTGGTGTTTGACAGTGAATTAAACAGGAGGACCATGTTCTCTGCTCCTTTGCACTTACAAATTGGGACTGAGTGCTCAAAACCACCATTTGCCTGCATGTGGGAGGAGGAAAAACTAGGGTTGTAAAATAAAATAAAACAGACCAGTCAAGTAATTTAATTCTTAAATCTTGTCTCCCTTAGGCTAATCTCCTCCAAGCCATTCATTGCTCAGGTCAACTGCTTTTAATTAGCAAGCTTCATTGATCAGGGCAGGAGTGGGAGCTGGTGGGTTGCTGTCCAGGTCTTTTTAATTTAGAGGCTTTTCTTTCTTGCTGGAGGGATGGTATTACACAGAGAGGAACTTGGCAAGAAGACCCTGGAATTGTTTGAAGGAGGCTGACCTGCGATCGCTTTTACTGCATCTCTTCTGGCAGTGTCAGGGGTTGGATAGCTTTCAAGTGGAGAAAGGGGAAGGAAAAAAAGAGAATTAGCCTGAAAGCAGGTTGTGGCAACACTGGGAATTACTGTATGACTATAGTTGCAGGCAGAGGGAGGTGTGTGTGGTTTTTGGCAAAAAGCTCAAGGATCATTGCAGACAGCATCAACCTCCCCAGCTCGGGAGGATGCTTTCTCAAATGTGAGAGCCCAGCAACATGAGAAGTACCTCTGCGAGGAGAGTGACTGATATCAGCTCCCTGCCTTGTGGAGGGATTCCCTGCAGTCTAACTAGGTAGAGATTCCTACTGTGTCTTTTCAGGCTCTTACAGTGGTGCCCTGGGGCATTTCTACTAAGGATTGAGCTCACCACATTAACTGTGCCTTTGGGCAGGAGTGGTGGTGGTGCTGACTGGCTTCTCTCTCTGGTGTTTCCCTAGGGAACAAGGCTAAAAAATCCACTCCTACTCTTCCACCCTCCTGAAGGAAGATGCTTTACTCCTTTTCCCTGTAAATGGAAAATAACTATATGCCTCATACTAGTCCTTTTTACTCCATTACTAGAAGCGGTTGGACCCCTCTGTATTAAGTGTAGGTGCACACACTTAAAGGGTGTGGATGCACCACCATCTCTGGTCTCTGTCGGGTCCCCTCGTGGTATGGTTGTCCTGCCTTTTAGATGAATTCTGGCACTGTTAGTGGGTTGCATGATGACTGTAGATGCAAATCTATGGGCTGTCGTTATGTGGTCACAGGGTGATTGCACTCTCTGCCTCTGAGTCTCTTGCAATTCATAGTTACGGAAAATATATTTGATTAATTAATTATCACAAATTTGCTATTTTATGTATTTGATCAACTAAGCCATGAAAATTCTGAAATGCAGTTAAATCAAACAGAAAGGAAGTGGCTTTGTATCAAACTATTGAATTAATATAATTATCTTATTGATTAAATCATCAAATAAACCTACAGCTCCTTTATCTGCTTTACTTTGCTGTTGGGGAGGGCAGCTGCCTTTTTCAACTCTCAGTCCCTGAAGCAACAGTCTCAGTGCCAACGGCTGCCTTTATATTCTGGTCAGATAGCTGATCCTGTGGAGGTGATCTCTGCCTGAATCTCCCATGGAGAGCAAAGCTCTGATGTCCATTATAGCTGTCAGCCAAAATTATATATATTTAGGTAAGAGGTGATCTCTCGCATGCCCACTCTATCGTGAATCACTGAGCCTGGGCTGGCATTACACAGCTTGTTATGTTTCAAATTACAGGAGGAAAATGCTGGTGAGCCATAACTTTTCAGGGTTAAACATGCCACAGGAACATGGGCACCTGTCTTGCAGGCCAAGGGCTACATCAGGGGCTGCTTTTGGAGCTGGGGAGGTGCTCTTCAAATGTCTTCTCCCATATGTTGGGTGTCTCTTTCTCTGCAGTGGGCTGCCTATTCTTGTATCTTGAGTGAGTGGAAATGTATTAATATTAGTATTATTAGGTATTAGTATTAATAAATACTAATGTGGGTGGCATAGGGAGAGGTCCCCAAAGGACTGATGTTCTGCTGCAAGTAATTTTAACCAGTGGTTTTAGTTGCTCAGCTGTTTAATTTATCAGACTGGTTTGCTGTCAATTACGAGACCCTGACAGTGGTCCTGCTTCTTGGTGGCAGGCCAAAAGATGGAGAGGAAACAGCCATGTCAAAAAGAAGGTATGTAAGGTAGAGCCTAGCAGCTGCAATGGGAAGCTGGAAAATGTAGGCTTGACTTTAAATCAGGGTCAGCTTCCCGTTGAAGTAATCCAGATCTTTAACCAGGCAGCCAGCCAAAAGCTGGGTGTGATTAGTCAGAGACATCTGTGAGTCCACCTACATTGACCCTGCAGGACTCGCAGCTTGGAAACATTAAGAACTTGCCACAATTTGGTGCTAAAATTGTCATTGAGCCCCCCAAAAGTTTTTCTGTTCCGTAGGTAGGTGCAAAGAAGCAGTTACTGTCTCTGCGAGCAGATGTTTAACTTGGTTTTAGGCTTTGAAGCAATGCTGAGCTTGCATAGGAATTGGGCAAAAGATCAGGGCTTTTGAGAACATCCCTGTTTTGAGCTCAGTTTTGTAATGCAAACCTCAGCCCGTCTGGAGGGTCCTGCAACGACCTCCCTGCTGGCTCATTACTGATAAGTGATGCAATTTCATCCTTATTGTTCCAGCTGACAGCAGCAAAGATGACTCATCCTCAGCACTGTATTGGAGTGTGAGTTTAGGCTCCAATTGTTCTGTGAAAAGAGAAGAAACAAGACTGGTTTGTGAAGAGAGCTATGGTGTTCCTTCCAGTTTACAGTTGCTGGCTTGTGGCTCAGACACTACCAGTATTGCTGGTTTCTTTGAAATATTGCTGCTAACGTGCTTCAGTGGGGCAGAAGCAGTAAAAACCAAGAGACATGATCGATGTTTGGCTTTATGCTGTGCTCTGACTTTTCCATGGTTCTTCCTCCTTCAGGAAAGAGTCATTCTGCAGGTGAGGTGTGAAATCTGTCCACTGAACAAATCGAAAGAGACTGTCTTGGTAGGGGAGGGATTCAAATAACCTTGTGCTTCTGTCAGTTGTGTGGGAGGAGGAGGTTTCCAGCCTTCCTCGGATGCAGATTTCCCAGGGGTGATGCTTTTCGTCCTGCGTGTGATTTTTGCTTTTGGCAAGCAGCCCTTGGCGTGCTGCGTGTTGCTTGAGATGAAAAGCCAGAGTGAAGCATGTTCTTAACACTTAGGAAAGCAACAGCGTCCTCAGATTCACCTTGAAATGCTGGCAAACAGCTTTGCAGGGGCCAGCACCTCTGTTGCCCTGCATTGTCAGGGCTGCTGCGTTGGCTGCAGTCCATAGAGGTGAGGAAGACCATGGCCTCCCTTCCTGGTGGAGGCAGCAGCAGGAGATAAGAGTTGACTGAGGACAGAAAGGAGGAACAGTTTGGTTCCAGCCTCAATTTCTGGAAGTCTGGTTCAGTGTTTGAGATGGCACCCCATGCTGATGTCCCCTCTGTGACACACCAGTCATACCTGGGCTGTCCCTGAGCAACACCACTTCTCCTGGTTCTCTCCTGCAGAGCTGCCATGGTTACCCGTTGGTCTTGGCTGGTGGGACCTTTCTGTTATCTGCTAGGATTTGCCTTTCTCTGATGTACTCCTCCCTGCGCCCTTCACCTTGGGGAGATATTTTCAAGTGGAATGACTAATTTCTAGGTACAGGTGGATGGGAACAACTGAAGAAACACCTTTTGAAAATGTATACAGGTCAGGCACTATCAGAGCATCCTTGGCCTGCTTAACTGGCATTAAGGTCAAAATTTCTGTCTCTCTACCAGCAAAGTGATGATAAGTTGTTTATTCCAAGCATCTGCAGGGTGAAGGAGACCTTTCTGCTGGACTATGCCTGAACAGCACGCATCTGACAGGTTGATCTGCTCCAAGAAGACCTCTCTTCTGTTCCTTATCAGCCATCAAAATCCTTCCCTCTTTGCTCATATCAACTAGTCAAGGTATGCGACAGGGGAACCCTCTGACCGCTGGACTGTGTTGGTGCTCAAGTGTTGCTGGGCTATGCATGAGTTGCGGGCAGGAAGATGTCCCACAGTGCTTGATGCCTTGATTTTCCCTGCACATCCAAACACGGCATCTCAGGAGGATGCAACGGGACTTTGCTCCCCTTCCTCATCTGTATTCTCTCACCTGAAAGCAGATGCTTCAGCCCAGCATTCGGTGTCAGTGCCGGCACTGCTTGCAGTATCGCATGTGGCAGCAGCTCCAAACAACTTCAGCCCTGCAGCATCTCCTTTCCTTCCTAGACCTCCTTGGGCTGCCCAAGTGCCCCTACAGGGCCACAGTCATTTGCCCTGTGGAGGATGCTGAGACTGGACTGCTTTTTTGGCAGAACAACAATCTGTGCTTAGGTCGGCTGTAATTTAATCGAGTGGTACAAAGGGTTTAGTGCACCTTGCAGATGGAAATTACCTTGGGCTGGCTGACAGAAGAAACATGGATGCCATTCCCTTTCTCTTCTCCTATGATGGCTTAGTCTGTGGTCGTTTTTTTTCCTTTTCCTTCCCCACTCCATGATATACAACTCGGAGATAGTTGCATCTTAGTGTGTCTCAAAGCGTTACAAGGCTTCTTCCCTAGCAATGCTGAATTCAGTATATAAAGCCCAGAACCGTGATTTCCCTCAGGGTCCCTTGTAATAATAATTTCTGTAAATAAAGGCTGGAATCAGGATCTCCATTGTAATAGGATTTTGTTTGTGCAAGGGCTGATAGCTGTGTCCCCCTGACGCTGCCCTGTAATAGGATTGTGGGCTGTATCACAGCATTGCAAGTGGGCTGGGGGGAGGCAGGCTGGCACAGGGCACTCTTGCAGGGAGGGAGAGGGGTAGAACTCACATTTGGGATGTGTTGGGAAGTTTTTTAGGCCGTGAACACAGAGACGATGGGCACCTTGGGCACCTTGAATTGCTGGATCTTGCCAGGCTGGTGAAATGTCTGGTTCATATTCCTGGCGGGTTGCAGGGCGCTCTGCAAAGACCACATGGCTGAGGTAAAGCCCCCATTCCCTGTAAGGTGCCAAAGCCTGTGAGCCTTGGAGGAGAGGGAAGAGCCTGGGAGGATGGGGTCTGAACTGGCTAGAGTCCTCTTGCTGCTGCTGTAACTGCATTGATCTGTGCAGAGAAATGCTGAAACCTCTTCATTCATCTCTGGACTCGCGGAACTTATGACTGTGTGCGCTGGCTACTGCAGTGACCCACACCCTGAAGCAGCTGCCTTCCTGCAAAGCTCAGGTCTATAAAATACATACCATTGCTGAGAGAGCAATTTGGCAGCCTCCTGAATGAAGGGTGCAAGAAAATGGTGTGCTTAATTACGCCTGCTTGGGAGAGAAGTGGGTGAGGAGGCATGTGTGATTGCAAGCCTTTGGGGCTGTTCTATTTTTTTCTCACCTATTCTAGCAGTAAGAAGTGCATGGGGGAAGCACATGTTTGTTCACACATTCATGCTGCTACCCCTGTCGGGTGCAATAATTCTTCCTCTGTTGGTGAACGGATGCTGACGGAAACTTTCTTCAGCAGGAGGACCAATAGTTGTGCTGGAAGTGATGGGGATCTTTGTGTCAGGGCTTTGTGCAGCGCTCCAGAGCGTCATCACCCCAGGATCCTGACTGGCCGTGGGTGAAGGCAGCATGGTACACACCTCGAGCACATTAGTAAATTAAGATTTCTAGCTTTACACTGGCTGTGTTTTGTCCCAAAAGCCTCACAGCCTGAATTGATCCTGTACCCAGATTAGGTGGACTCAGTACCACCTGGTGATTTGGAGAAGAGCCAAGCCATTTCTGTGCTATGGAGGTGAGCGCTTTTCCCCAGGCAATTGTGATGGCAAAGGTCTGGTGTCAGCAGCAGTGAGTTGTGTTGTTCTCAAAAATAACCAGGTGCCAGAACCGTTTGTCACTGCAGCTTTGTGAAAGGTGTGCTGGCACGTCACATCCCTCCTTGGCATCGTGGGGAAGGCTCAAGTTAGCTCAGACAAAGCCTGCACACCATTCGCAGTGTAATTAGCACCACAAGTCTTGCTAATTGCTGAGGGTTTTTTCCTCTTCCCCCCCCTCCTTTTCTCCAGCACAAAATTTCTCTAGTTATCTTGGGTTATCATCATGGTAGACAGTGTGCTAAGCCTGGATGCTCCTTCTGAGGGCTGGTGTCAGGAATAATTACTGCTGTAGTAAGCTGATCAGCCCTTCATTATTAGCTGCTGTTGTTGTTACCTGACATTGATTAGTAATTTGTAGCTGCCAGTGCTTTCCTCTGCCCTCAAAGCCAAGCATTTTTGCTGGTGCCACGACGCTGTTCTGCCAAGGACAAATGAACATCTCCCCCCTTGCCACCCCTCTGGTGCTTCTCTATCTGCGCTTTGGTTTTTAAATACACAGTTTGTGGCTGGGAGAGCAGCACCAGCCCTGTCTGAATGCTGACTTTGCAGATGAAAAATTACTGTTGGTCCCAGCTGGCCACGATGATGGAAGATCTTGTGGTGAGTGACCCCAGTGGTGGGACAATGTTTGCAATTTCAGGTTGAGTGACTCACAGTGATGCCCTCAACACCCCTGTCATCCCTGGGTCCTGCCGGCTAGAGAGGGCAGCAGAGATGCCACAATAAATATTAACTCACTCCAGAGCAGTCTGTGATATTTGTAGGTGGCTGCTCACGTGTGTTCATGTCTGGGCTGGTGAGCAGTGGCAAAGGTGGGGTTTGGGTGGGAAGGAGAAAATACGGCCATAGACCCTGTCCTGCTATGAGAAGTTCCAGGGTTGCTTTTAAGTAAGACCACTTAGTAACTTGAAATGCTGGGAGTTGGAGAGCTTCCCAGCCATGTCCTGGGATGGCCAGGGGTCCTTACTCTGCGGAGCCATGCCGTTTCACAGTCCTGACTCCCTCTGCTCTCTCCCTGTGGCTGGGTTTGTCTCTTACGTGTTTTGGCTGTTCCTCCCCAGGTCTGTGAGCCATGTGCCTTTGCTCGTTTGTCTGATCTGCTGATCCGTGGACTGGCTGTTCCTGTCAAAGCGGGGTCAGAGAGCAGAAGGCTGGCGTGCAAGCCTGAACTGGGGCTGGGAGGGAGGTTTGAGAAAGGGGTATCGTGAGGCAAGTGCCTTCCGTGTGATCCGTGTACTGGCTGTGTCTCTTGTGCTGGCATGTTGCTGGCTCTCACGTTGTCTCAGGATCTCACCACCAAATCTTTTGAGTGATTCAGATTGTTCAACATGGTCCATTGCAGAGCAGCATCCCAGGTGATGGTCTTGTGTTACAAACATCTAACGTCTCCTGCATGTGAACAGTAATCTAACCTGGGCAAGCCTAGCATCGCTGGCAGGGTATGGGGGATTAGCTCTCCTCTGTGGAGATGGGGATGGAGGAGGTCTTGGGTTGGCATGGTGCAGACCAGTCTTCCCAGCTGTCTCCGTAAGCCATGCCACTGCTGCTGAGAGGCAGCATGTGCAATCACGCCAACGTATGTAAATGTTCGTCTGACACAGCAGGTATAAATCATGCATGGGCAGCCAGAGACAGCAGGGAACACGCCTCCTGTAACCCCTACTCTGACTAGCATCCTTGTGATGCCAAGGGGGTGGCAAGGGGCAAAGCTTGATGTCACTTCTTGGCACTCCAAGAGGACGTTATTCAAAGAGATGGTGACCTCTTCTGGCATGCAGAGTGCTGCTGGGGACCTCTAGCCCCAGGTCTGCGGCAAATCAAATGATGTGCTGTGGGAGGAGGAGGGTTGGGACTCAAACATCTATCACCAACCTGCTGACCGCCGAGGAGAGGAAGAAAAAGCTGCCAGGAAGCAGCTGTTGGTCCTCGGAGGCGCTGGGGTAGCTTTAATCCTGGGGTGTCTTCTTACTCATCCATTAGTGGGTAATAACCGCGGCTCCCTGCACAAGCACCTTAATGGCTGCCTGGCCTGGACCAGCCTTAATTAAGACTGAAGAGTGGTTTCTTTTCAAAACCTGTGCTCAAATGTGTTTTTCTAGTCTCTCACCTTCCCAGATGAGATTTCCTGGGCTCAGGGTGGGCGGTTTTTTCTTTTCTTTAGTAGTTCCAGTGATTCACCAGTTTAAAAATGTGAGAAGACTGCGGGACACCTGATCAGACTTTCTTTCTGATCAACACATTCAGAGGATTTTATTATCTTTTCTCTTCCTCCCCAGACAGCTCAAGCTCCAAGGTAGCTCAGGTAGAGAGCTGCAAACTGCAGAAATTAATCTTTGCTGACAAAAGCTTCTTGACTAAGCACTGGTCTGGATTTGAGGATGTGCTTGAAGTTGCAGACGGTGTGTGAGAAGGGCACTCCCAGGTGAGCTTGAAAAGAGGGGGATAACACCAGGATGTGTCCCACCACTGCAGTGGTGGTTCGCAGTGGGGTGTCTGTTTGCTGTGGGGCAGAGTTAAGGGTGTCTAGGCCACCTTCTGGGCATGTCAATGTCTGCATAGTGGCACAGCCCTTGCTATTGCTGGGGATTTTGGAGGGTAAGACCAGAAGCTGTAGTGCCAGCCTGCAGAAATCTGCATCTTGCTTGCAGGCTGCTATATAGGGCTGAGAGGTTTCTTCAGCTTGAAGGCTGTGCTCCAGCTCCTGTTCTTTGCTGGTGCAAGCCAGCCTACAACCACTGATTTCAACGGGCCAGCCTCAGTTTATCTGAAATGAGAACATTACCTTTGACCTCAGCTGAATTCCCTGCTGTATCCTCTCCCTTGTGGTCTACTCAGGCCTCCGCTTTCCTTGTCTTGCTGACACTCAGCTTCATGTCCGGCTTGCCCCTGCTGTTAGGGCCACCATCTCAGCCACAGGAGCAATGCTGGGCCTTGCCTGCTGGCTAATGTGTCATTGGAAAGGACAGAGGCTGCCATGCTCTCCCTCTTCTAGTGCTTGTTTCGGCACCCTTCAGGGCTTGAGAGGGAGCATCTTCTCTGTGCTTGCATGCTCTTTGCTCTGACAGCCTGCATGACCACCTGCAGACCTTGATTAGCCCCCTCCAGTCTCCTGTGCTGTCCTTTAGGTTTCCTGGGGCTCAGATTGCCAGGGCTTTTGGTGTAGGTGTGATCCCTGCAGCACTCAATGTGCAGTCCTGAAGGGGGTACTTGTTTGCTGCCTGAACCGTGCTCCTCTGTGGAGGACCTGCCTCTCTGCTGACCGGGAGGTGCTGGTTGATATGACACTATGTGGCCTGACGTGCCTCTGGTCTTGTGTGAGGGAGAGAGAGCAGTGTGTGAGGGGCTGTTAACTTGTAGAGGAGTGTGGGCCAAAAAAGCTTCTGGAGAATGTCTGTGCTGTGGAGCAGGGCCTGGTCCAAAGTGAGAACTGCTGGGACCTGAGCCCACATTTACGGAGGATGTTGCTGGGTGGTTGGCACTTCTTTGTGTGCAGAGAGGGCTTTAGATCCACAGCTGAGCCAGGTACTTTCACACCTGTCTACATTTCACAGACTCTCCAGTTAGGCCCCACTGGTGCCTCCCCAAAGGACAGTTCAGCCACCTTAGGATGGTCTGCCCATGGGCATACGGAAGATTCCCCAGCTCACATGTCTCCAAGTGGGTTGCTGAGGGCAAGGCAAGCCTTTAAACAGACCAAAGCAGGAGGAACAGTTGCCTAAGCTCTGGACAAGTTCTCCCAAGGAGAAAAGACAGACCTAAGTGTTGCAACATCCCTTAAAGCTCTCTATCCAACGTCAGTTGAAATCTCTTGGAGTCTGGTCCATGCTGCACTCCTAAACCTCAGGTTCCCTGTCCCTGCTAACAGCTCTCTTCCGCACAGGTGCCTGCTGAAGGTGGAAATTCCTCCCGTTTTCCCAAGCCCTTCCACAAACAAGGCAAGGGGCCTCTAGATGGCAGTGTTTCTGTTCAGGGCACTGGCAGCTGCTTTTCAGGCAAGCTGTAATGTTCCTTTTCGTGCAGAGCTTTGGAGAAGCTCTGAGATTTACGCTGGGCTGAAGTGGACAGCTTAGTACCCTGCTGTCTCTTATCGCTTCCTCAGTGAAAGTGGCTTTGTGACCTTAGGGGACCAGTGGTTTCAGCAGGCTGGACAGTAGTTTTCTGGCTGTCCTTCCCCTCAGTGTGATGAAATTGGCTCAGGCTCGATTGCTCAGACAACTGTCCCTTGATCGGGGGGGTACCAGGATTTTTGGATGTGATAGGAGTCCCTTACTGTGACTGGGAGCTGCTGGTAAAGGGTTTGGTGTCGTTGATGCTTGGCTTGTTTCCCACGTGTGCTTGAGGATGCAGGCAGAGGAGTGTACTCCCTCTGATGCAGTCAGTGTGTGTGGAGGGCACATGTGGAGGGCGTGTGTGTGGAAATAGGCCTGAAGAAGAGCTGGGAGGTTAGGGAAGGAAAATGTTGCTGGAGAGAGGACTGTAATTGTTCCTGCACACGCAGAGCTGTTACTTCCTACCTCCTCCCTGCACCTAGCTTTGTTCCGTGCCTGAGCGATGTGGATGCTGGGCTCAATACCCTCTGCCTTTCCTAGGTCTTCTGCTATGACGCTGGATGGAGACTATGTCTCAGAGGCTGTGCCCGTGTTTTATCATCTCTGCTGCATGCCAGTGTGCCAGGTAGTTTCTTTGTTAGAGTAAAGGGAGAAAGAATGGAGAGAGGCTTGGAGGCCTACCAGAAGGCTTCTGACCCTCACTGGCTGCACAGACAGCCTTGTTTCAAGGAAAATGTTTCTTGCTTGCACTGCAGGGCCCTCCAAAAGCGGTGCAGGTGATGGGCTACGTGAGGAGCCAGCTGCCGTGTGCCTTTGGCCTTTCCCTGAAGTCCTTGCAGCTTCCAGGGGACAGTGCTCACTTGGCTTCTCCTGACCATGTTTTATAACAGGCTCAACCGCCTGTGGTCAAGAAGAGGAGAGGAAGACTTGGTGAGCCTGGAATGTCTTCCTGCCTTTGGGTACTGAAATGCAGCACGTGTAGACTGGGGTCCTGTAACTGTCCTCTTACTGTCCTCCTGGGAGCTGGCAAGAAAATACAGCCCCTTGCCAAGGTCTGCAGAAGAGCCAAGCAGGGTGGCATCCAAGCACCATATTCAGCAAAGGTCTGAGCAAGAGATCGGGCGACTCCTTTGTACATGTTGTGGCTCCTCGGAGTTTTATGAATCCAAGTATACCCTCATCTTGGGAGGACTAGGTCTGTTTTGTGGACCAGAAATAAAGGCTAGACCCTGATCTTGCTTGAACTTGGCTGGCATAGTGATAACAGCTGACCTGGGATCTTGGGCCACCTCTTCTTCAGCTTTTGGTGGTGGTTTGAGCTAGTTCCTGCCACTTTCACTGAGGGAAGCATTGAGATGTGTGCAACAGCATGTCCTACCCATGTGGCAAGGGTGGGAGTAGCAAGGACTCCTCCTGAAGCTCTCCCCTTGCTCTCCATCCCTTCCCTCTCCCATCTGCCTGCCTGGCCTGGGTCTCCCAGACTGGGCTCCTCACCCAGGGCCACTCATGCTTCCCTTCACCAGCACTGCGGAGGACCCTGGAGCCAGTCCTGGACAGTGGAACGATGCTGGTGCCACAGAGCATGGAGTGGGTATGGGGTGTCAGGGGCTGCAGGAGTTGCTTATCATTTCCTAGCTCTGCCACAGCAGAGGAGAAATTCTTCCTGTCTCGCTGTGCTTTGTTTCCCGCTGCATAAAACAGAGACAGTGATCCTTTTCTTGCCTCGTTGAATTGATGCCAAAGGGGAGAGATTGGCTCCTCCTTCCTGTTTTTCCCCCTGGCATGCATAATAGTCTCTTTGGAGTTGGCGTGCTCATGCCTGGGCTCTCCAATCCACTGAGAGACCTTCAACCCTAGCTTTATGGGAGCTGCCTCCCAGCCTCTCCATGTGCTCAAGGCCGTGCGAGAGCTCACTGTTGTCTCCAGCCTACGCAGGCGCTTTCTCTGCCAGTCCGGCACCTGCAGCCCTGGGAAGACGGCTACAGTCATGCTGCAGCGGGCATGGACAATTGATTATAAGCGGTTGTAGATTACCTGGAGCAATGCTATTAAATTTAATACAGTGGCTCCACTGGCTCTTGGGGCACAGCCTTGGGTTGTGTAACTGACATCTTGTTGCAAAGCATTTTGGGGACATTGCTAGGAGTGTGAGGCAAAGAGATTCAGCTGTGAAGAGGGAGAAGATGATGAGTTTCTGTTGAGATTTATTTCCTGTCCAATAATTGCCCAGAAATGCTGTGTAAACCTTCTCTGTTTGTGGAACAAATACTGCAAGAGTTACTGCTCTGACCTCTTTTTTCTTTTCCACCGGACAATTGTCTATGCCCTTGCTATTCAGAAGCCTTGATATGCTGCTGGCAGATTTATGCCATGTTGAAACACACCTCTTATTGCCTCTGAGTTGATTGGAAGAATGGAAACTTGTTCGCTGAAAAATAAACTCACTGCCACGCGCCCTGCATGCCAAGGTAGGCTTGAAGTTTAAGAGAACAATTTGGAGCACTGACCTCTTTTGCTTGTCATCTCCTTGTCTTGTTGTCACTGTGTCATCTGTGAAAGGTGGGTGACCGGCTTCAAGCAGGATCATCACTAGATTTAGGCAGGAGTGAGATACCTTGTGAGCAACCCACGCTGTGATGGATCAAGGCCACTGCTCGCTGTGGGCTTGATGCCTCTTGAGGGAAGTGCTGTTCAGTGTGCAAGTCCTGCCCTGGCTTAACAAAAGATTGTGGTAAATCCCCATGTGAACACTCTCACAATGATTTTTGCGGCTGCTGAATTTGGAAGTAAATCCACCTTCCTTGGCAGCAATAGTAAATCAGATGAGGCATGTCCAGCGAGAATTTGGAGTCCATTGCAAAATGCACTTAGTTTGTGTGTGGTTCAGGGCTTGCCCATGCTGAGGAGGAGCTCTCTGGAACAAACCTGTGAGTTGAAGTCCTGTCCTGGGTGAGATCCCAGCAGTTTGTTAGTGTTTTTTGGGGTCTTAATGACTCTGTGAGCCTCTGATAGTGGTGCTAAGTGGCCCTCTTCCCTCTGTATCAACACAGAGCTGATAAGCCAACAGGGTTTTGTGGTAGCTAGACAGCCTGGAGAGGCTGTATGAGGAAGGCCACTTAGAGTCATTGATCCTCCCCTTGGGTGCCGCACAAGAGCAGATGCCACTTGCAGAATCAGCCTCAGCTCCTCATGTGTGTTGGGCAGCTGTGCGGTCCCTATGTTTTCTGCACGCCATCGCTACTGGGACTGCTTGGAGCCTGCCCCCACCTCCACCCTGCTGGCTTGCTACCAGAAAACAGTCCTGTCCAAGCAGAGACGGTTCTGCCTGTAGGTTTTATTCTTGGTAATGTAGAATCTGTGGTAGCTAGTAAATGTCAGCCTTCATTAGGAAATATATATCGTGGGTGTGTTTCTGCTCGCGTCCAAACCTGTTGGAGGCTGCCGGTATTTCACCAAGTGTCTGGATGGAGAATCAGGCCCATATGTATGTATATGTGTATGTATGTATGCGTGCACTTCCTCCTGCAGGTGACAGGAGAGTGGAGGGTGTGGGTTTTAATCTGTGTGTGTGTGGGTAGCTCTGCTGATGCTGTTTGTCAGCTGGAATCCCAGCACAGGGCTCTGCGGCATCAGCCGTGGCTTCCTTTTTGCCTTCTGTCACATTTGGAGAGAGGGAAGATGTAGCCGTGTCTTGCAATAGTAGGTCAAAACATACTGCAGCACTAAAGATCAGAGCAAAAGCTTTTTTGTACAAACACATGGTTTTATTCATCCTGTTATTTTCTTTATCAAATGCTTACTTGCCTTTACAGAGAGAGCAGCTTTCAGCCCCAGGGAAAGCAAGCGTCTTGTTGGAAGGGAAGCTGGGCTAGTGACTGGAGTGGGTCACAGTTATGGAAGACGGGCGATGTGGACTTTTATTCCTGGCTCTGCTCTGGCCCCTTGTACTCCAGATCTCTGTGAAGACCTTGAGAAATGAAGTGCAGGGACTGTTGCTGCATGTGTATGCAGCACATAGCGTGGTGGCACACCCGGAGCATCCGTGGCACAGCAAGAAATGCTAGTCATGGCAATTGCGCTACGATCAAGGATTGTTATGCTACTGAAGTGCAGCTGTTTCTGGGTGGGTAGCAGTCTGGTTAGGGTGCAGCCTGGTTACGGTGCTGGAGCAAGCTCTCTTACCCAGACAGAGCTCTGCCTGGGATTCTTCAATGTCCAGACATGCAGACAGCTTATTTTTAAGGTCTCATTTGAAAGATGTCAGCTCCCCCTCCCTACTCTTCCCCAGGCAGCGAGAGCAGAAAACTAAATTTGTCTGCATTGGGACAAAGAGAGCTGGAGTAAACCAGCCAGGAGCTGCTCCAGACCTGCTGGGTAGAACAACTGGCACAAAGCTATCTGCATGTCCATGTCTGAGATGCTTGGGCGCTGCTGATGCTGGGGTGACAGTGCCAACTACACAGCGTTTTCCATTCCAGCGCCTGTGTTTCAGAATTTACTGGAAAGTTTGCCTTGTGGGCATGAAGTTTTATCTGACTTGGTCCATGGCTTGATTTATTTTTTTTATATGTGAGGCAAAGCTGTCCCTCTGTTTTCTGGGAGAAAGGTGAGGAGCTACACTCCTTGCCTTTCTTCCCAAGACCTTATGAGGACCCCAGTGTGGAAATGGTGCCAGAGAAGAGGTTGAAGCACAGCCTGCTAAGAGCCCTTGTTGCTCAGGGACCTTTGAATATCCTGTAAGTAGTGCACAGGAATGCGAATTGCGAAGGGCTCAATATTTTCAATTTGAGCCTAGCTACCCACAGCTCCCTTTTTGGGATTGTTATTGACTGATGCAGATTGGTGGAGGGGAACACAGGACAGATGTTTGAATGGGTGTGTGCTACACTGGCTGCTGTGTGTCTGTATTAAAGAGGAGATTCTTCAAAGTGAATTCCTTTCTGAGACTCTCTGGGGGATGTGCTGTGTCTGGGGGCATGAGCAGGTGAGGACAGGGCGGGATCTGTTGTTCCTTTTCACCTCCTCCTAAAACTGGAGCATCCATCTCTGTCAGGCTGCTGCTAATGAGTAAGTTAAACAGCATCTCCTTACTGGAAACTCTTTTCAGTCCAATTAAGATCTTGCAACATGTCAGTTGTGACAATAAAAGTGAATTAAGTCTCATTTCTCTTTTTTTACGATGTTTATTAGAAGATGGGAATGCTCACTTAGAGGAGCTAATAGCGGTTATTTATTTGTCAGTGGTACTGAGAAGCCCCTGCTTAGGCTAGGGACCTGTTGTGCCAGATGCCGCGTGCGCCCTCAGAAGGAATGGGATCCAGCCCCGGAGAATGGATTGACCATACGGGGAGAGCCTAGGTGAGGCATGCAAACTCCCATGGCTGTTCCACCCCAGCTGCAGGACTTGCTGCTGCTTGGAGACATTTGGGACCATTGAAACCAGTGGAGAGCTGTCTCCACCATGCTGCTCAGCAAAGATTACTCTGAGTGGCAGAATCTCTCCTCTGACCACTTGTTGTCCTTGTTGCAATACCTCTGCCTTCACCAGCTGATCCCAGAACTGATGGGGAGCACATGTTGGGGAAGCAGGTGGACAGGCACATTGCACAGCTGTATAAACCTCTCTTCTTGAGGAAGCCAGGGTAGAAGTGAAAACTGAAAGCTTTAACTCTGGAGTATGGCTTGACAGGAAGGGTAAATTACGGCAAGAGGAGCATCTGACAGTCTTATGGGTCCCTTCTGTTTCAGATGGCTCTATCCCTCACCCCCAGGCCTTTGTTTGCAGGCAGAGGAGAATGGTTAATTCATCTCCACTCTCAAACTGTTTTGATTCAGTGGCTTGGACAAGACTTAAAGCAAGCTTTTCCAGGGGCTTGGGCTGCTAGTCAAGATGCTTTTCAGCACATCTAAGGGGGAAAGAGAGTTATTATTTTATTGCCTTGAGGAACCCAGACAGGAGGATGCAATAGAAAAGGCCTGTAGGAAAGTTCAGTGCACCAGCTTGTTTTCAAGGGGAGTTTGGTTTGTGCTTCTTAAAACTGGTTGACTCCATCCTTAACTGATAAACTTAAAGGATCCAGCAACCGGCAGCAAAAATCCAAGGATACGGAGGCACTGGGACTAGAGAAGCAGGCCAGGAAGCAGAAAGTCATGTGCCAAATCACTGATCTTCCCCCTCTGTCTGTCCTGCAGAGAGCCAAGTCCAGAGTCAACCCTCAATGCCTCTCCCTGTGAAGGAGACCCTATGCCATTGCTGGAGGAAGGGGTGAGAGTCTGCTCCCCCTTGCCCTGAGGTTTGGCAAGGTCATGTGGGTAGGAATGTGCCACAAGCAGACTTTACTGAAGGTAGATTTAGGGGGAAGTGTTCACAACAGCAAGACAAATTGTCCTGTGGGTTGCTGCAGACCCACGACTGAGCAGTTGGCTGCTGGGCTCTGCCCCTAGCCTGTGTTTTGGACTTCCAGATGTCTGACATTCAGCCTGTCCCTGCCTGCGCTCCTGTAAGTCTGGTGGACTTGGCAGTGTTAGGTTAATGGCTGGACTTGATGATCTTAAAAGTCTTTTTCAACTTAAATGATTCTATGATTCCTGTTGGCTCCTTTGTTGGGCCTTTTTGCTTTGCGCTGTTGATGCTGATGAGTGTTATCCAGACTCAGGATCCATCCGTGGCTCTAGCCTCATGTAAACATGGGTTTGGGTTGCCTGTGAAGGCCATCACATGGAGGACAGAAGTGGGGCCCTTTGAAGATCATATTGGAGGTGAGAATGGGGAGAGGTGGGGGAGGTGAGACTGCAGCAGGGTGTGCTGGCTGGCTCCCTTACTCCCTTGGCAGGATCTCCAGGCTGGGATGAACAGGCAGCAGCCATACTACAGGCTGGGCTCCTGCTTACTGCCTTGTGACTACAACACTCTGGGGCTCTGCTCTGTCCACCAGCCCACCTCGCTGCGTTGCAGCGGCCTGAATCTCTGTCTGTATCGGAGGGGAAAGCATCCTTCTTGTTTCTGTCCCACAGCTGTTGGTGTTTTGAAGCTAAGACAACATTTAAATGATTAAAAAAAAAAACAACACCGAGCCTTGGTTTATCAAGGGAGCTTCTAATGAGCAGAAGGGGAGGGGGAACAGACACAGGAAGGGCAGCAGAGACTAACAGCCTGGCAGAGCACTTGTCATCTTGACAACACAATAAGTTTCAAACTGGGCTCACTCTTGACGTTTGCCTGAAGGTATATTTAAGTAGTACAGGAGATGCTGGAGCAGAAGTGTGCACCTTTGAGCCTGTGGAAGCCTCAGTGGGGGTTAGCCAGTTTTTGGAAGGTGGGAGATGCGCTCCAAATGGAAAATGTGCATCCTTCCCTCCCTGTCTGTCTGTGTGTAGCCAGACTGAAAGACTGTGCTCGCAGCTTGGTGAGAGAGGATGCTAATGAAGCGTGAACCGGCTGCGCTCAGTGGTGGCTCCTGTGCTATCAGCCACCAGCCCGCCTGCCTGCCCACTTCTTCCTTTCATTCTTTCTGTATTTGCATGTTGTGTTTGACAATCAGAAATATGGGATTCTCTTTGAAGAGAGAGGGATGGCAAACAAGCAGATAGAGTGGGAGCTCAAATTCTCCTTTCCCTGGGGTAGGCTAAATGTTGGAGGAGGTACAAGGCATCTG
This sequence comes from Stercorarius parasiticus, assembly GCA_013396915.1. NCBI lineage: Eukaryota > Metazoa > Chordata > Aves > Charadriiformes > Stercorariidae > Stercorarius > Stercorarius parasiticus. The sequence goes on along the minus strand of VWZL01005387.1, from coordinate 339,174 downwards.
GGACCTTGGGGCTGATTGGAGGAGACCCTGGGTTTTGCAGGTTGTGGGGTGCAAAGAAGGGTTTTTTGAGTAGCTCCTAACTCTGCCCAGAAATCCTTACTGATTTTTTTTTTTTTTTTCAGTCCCTGATCATAGGCCCTGACTTGTGGTGCTCCAGGGCTTCTGCTGCTCTGTACACTGTCCTGAACTCCAATCCTTCTCACCCCAGAGCTTCCAAAACACACCTCCCAGTTCCCTCAACCCCCCTGCAGCTCTCCTTGCTGGAGCAAGACCTCCTTCTCTATTAGCCCAGGTGCCTGGGCTCTTCTCCCCCACAGCACCTGGCACTTACCTCCCTTTCTTCTCCCAACATTTCAATGCTTCAACCAGGCTGTTGCTCGCTTTCTGTCAGTGATTTCAGAAACCAAGATACAAACCGTGTTTCCGGAAATCCTAAGATGGTGCCTACAAACCACAGGCTTCTGTGTTGCATCCGCATTACATGCATACAGGAGTGAAAGACATCCTCTCCCCAAACTTGCCTGCTACCAAAATAGGCCAGGCAGTCACAGGAGAGCAGGATGCTTTATGTCTGGTCCTGTGTTGTGAGAAGTTTCTGTGGCAGAGCTTAAGGCTGATGTGTTGACATTGGATGCTGCTGAAAATGAACGTGTTTGTTTTTTTTTATAGTGAGTGATGTTTTGGCATTTCTGAGAAGCAAACTCCCAACTAGGAGGCAGAACAGGCTGGACACATGAGATGGGGGTTGTGCAGCAAGCCAGAGCATCTGCTGCCTTGGAGGGGTCTGAATTGTCCTCCTGCTGCTTTTATCACATCTGCAGGCATCTCATGGCATGTCACCTGTGTGCAAACAACATCTGTAAGGGTGCAAATGCAAATCTGCATTTGTATTGGCATTGCAGAACAAAGCCAGCTGCCTTCTAAAATCAGTTATAGCAGGAGGACATTGAAATACAGTGTTAGAAACTGGAGTGGGGGCCTTGTGCAGGAATCTTACCTGGGAACGGGTCGCTGTGGTGGTATGGGGAATGGGTTGAAATCAGTGATGTTAGTCCACACTCGTCTTTTGTGGCAGTATGGTTTTATCTTCCTTTGCAGATTGGCTTTAAGATATGGGAAAGCATTGACGTTCTTCCCACAGGAGCGATTTGCTGAGGTCCTTAGCTGGTACAAATCAATCAAGCTCTAACTCACAAAGCACCCTATGGGGACGCAACTTTGATAGGAGCCTTCCCTCTGAAGCTTGATGTGATTTCCTTTTCTTCCAGCCACACATTCGCCTCTTTTCATCACAAAAATAAAAGCTGTGACCAGGACTGGCATAGCCCAGGAGCTGATCCCCACCTCCTTTGTCCCAGCCTTCGTGCCCTCCATCAGAAAACCATGAGTCATCACCTCTTGGCTCCACCAGCCTTGTAATTTTTTTTTCTCTTCCTCATTCCCCCCCACCCCAGCTGGGGTGAAGAAGCGAGAAAGCAAATAGGAATAAATACCTCCAGCCATAAAAGTGAAATAAATCAATACCTCTTCTCTGAAGCCAGAGATGCTTAATAGGCAAGGATCACTGCCAGATTGTAAAAAATGTGTTTAGTGTGTGGCTGGGGCAAGTTTAACCCTTGGACATTAACAGCTGAGCAGCTTCTCACACCTCTGAATTAAATAACTTTAACTGCAGAGGGCTGTGATTAATAGAGGTGCCTCTGGTTGGGATGCACCAGGTACTTTGTGCCTGTGGATCATCTGGGCAATTGCTTAGAAGGGAGAAGTTGTTGCCAGGTCCCTTCTGCAGGCACAGCGATGCTTTTTTTTCAGAAGGGACAGCTGTATTTGCAGGCAAGGTAGCTCCTGGACACTGGGCTGAGCTGGTGGGGACTTCAGCTGCCCTTCCCAGGAATTAAGGACCTTTCCAGCTCTCCACCCTGCCTTTCTGTGGTGGGAATGCGAAGGAAGAAAGCTAGGGGGAGGCAACCCTGTATAAACTTGATATTGCCCATGCTGGGGAATAGCTGAGGGAAATTCATGCCCCAGATGCCTGGGGCTTTCTCAGCACACAGGTGTGAGTGCGTGAGTGTCACCATGCTGAGGGATTCAGAAGAACTGTCCTGGAGTTTCAGATGAATATGAGAATTTTAGTGTTTTCTTTGCAGGGCCACTCCAAGGTTCTGCTCTGGGAAGTGTTTTGTTATCCTGCACAGCTCTCCAGTATGCATTCCCTATCTTCGCTTGGCCAGTGAAGCTGGAGGACACAGTAAATCTCCTGTGTCTCAAAGCTGTGGTGGCCTGGAACTCCAGTCCCAGCCTCTAGGATTTTTAAATTTTTTTTTGGTTTTCCTTCTAGGAAGTCCCATCCCAGGACATTCCTAACTTTCTGGTCAGTTTTCCCTAAAGAGTATGAGGCACCAGCATGTTGATATACAGCAATGGTTGGAGTAATCGGGGTTGTCGGAAGCTCCAGTGAGGTGTTCCTGATGGGCTGGGGAAAGCGTTAGCACTGCTGTTAGCTCGTTTGGTGAGACTCCATCAGAAATGGCGGGGATGCTCTGGCCACTCTTTCTGAAGTCAAATGGTAGCAGATATGAAGAAGCCCACAGAGAAATCCAGGGACACGAAGATCCCATTGTACTTAGAGTTCGGCTTCACAAAAACAAGGCTGAGAGGTGATGTGCTGCCTGTATATTGGGGCAGAAATAGTTGTTAGGGAGAAGAACTATTTAAAATAAAAAGATATTGGCTCAGGGACAGCTAGTTACATACTGGCCATGAATCCAGGAGGCTGGTGACAAGCAAAAGGCTCCTGCATTTTAGGTGCTGGTCCCACTTCCTGTGGTCATGGAGTAGGAAGCACTAGGACTGGTTTAAAGCAAAGCTAAGCAGGAGTAATTATTTGATGTGACTCTAGCACTCTCAGAGTCTGGATACAGGGATGTGGGGTTTCTTGCTAGTCTTATTTATGATGGTTCGTGTGCCTTTTGTTGGGGCTGGGAGCTCAAAGATAGACAATATATTCCAAAGAGGATTAGGGTTAGTTTATGGCAAAGCATTCCTGCACCTCTATAAGCTGTTTGTTTTCCTGGCACACAGACTCACACTCAGTTAAGTGCTGCCTGAACATTTTCCTGAACTATGGCAGAAGCCTTTTGCTGAGAAGAGCCACATGATGGAGGTTAACTTTGTATTTAGGAGCTGGTGGCATCTGACACAGCTCTGAAGAAGCCGTCAGGTTTCTGTGTGAAAGGAGTGCACGTTGTACTGGAAACACTTGTATTTGTTTTGATTTTTCCTCATGCATAGAGGAAATTACATCTCTTGCTAACATAGTTATGGCAAGCAGAGATTATGGGAGTTATTTAAGTAGTGATGGAAAAGGCTATTCCAAAAAAGTCTATTCCAAATAGGCATGATTTTGCTTTCCTCCCATGGACAGTATTGCCGTTGGTTGGGACAGTACAAACAGGTTGAGGTCATGGTTGGCGTAAAATGGGCAGGATCTGTCCCATCACGTGCACAAGGCATTCTTCATGGGCAGGAGGGGAGAAGGGCCCCAAAAACCAGCTTTTACTGACCCTTGACACCCTGCCTCTGCCTTACTCTGCTGTCTGTCAAGGCTTGGCTTGATTGGCAGCTCCTACTCCTCTCTGCCAGACTCCAGGCTTTCCAGTTTGGACCTGAAGGTTCTTGTAGTTAGAGCAGGCACAGTCAGTGGTAGTTCTCCACACTTAAATCTACTTGTTCTCAGCCCCTCGACCCCGTCAAATAGGTGCAAAGGATGGACAATATCACCTGATCAAGGTCTGTAATTGGGTGAACTGTTGTCCTGTGGACATCAAACATCTTCTGCGTGGCTTTGCACTTGTCATTCCTTCCTTGCACACTCCTCCACATCCAAACTTGGGAGAAAATACTCTTGATTGTGCCTGAAGAGCTGTCTGTGAAAGTCAGGCCATGGAAGAGCTGGTGAATTGCTTTTCTGCCCAAGACAAGCAAAGTGCTCTCGGTAGGGTAATCAATCTCCCTGAGAGCTCCCCCAGCTGAGGGCAATTGCCCTGACTTTATGGAGTGTGTAGTGTCTTCCCTGTAATGGCCATGAGTCCCCCTCCCAACCAGCAGCATGCAGCAGCTCACCCATGGGATGGAGAGTGTATGTGTGCGTCTTTAAAGGTGGTAAAATGCTTTGTGCAGGAGAGCTCTGGCCATTACATGTGCCAACAGGAGAGGTCCCAGCACTTCAACTTCCTTGGCATAAAATCACAGCGGCAGGTAAATCCTGGAGAAATAAAACGAACCCAATCGAATTAGCCCAGGACCATGCGGAGGAGGTGGGGAATGTTTTCGCAGTGTTTCATCCTCTCTTGCGGGTATCAAATCATTGCAGGTAATTTCTCAGCTTGCCGCAGTTCAAAGCAGGAAGGGGTCCTTGTTGATTAGTCCTAATGAGGGAGAGAGGCCAGCTCTTTGATGGTCCAACAGTACTATGTTACTCTTGCGCTTCCTGAAATGGTAAGAAGAGGCACTGGCTCGTTTTTTTGGAGTCCCCTTTTGCTTCCTCCACAGACTTTCTAATGCTGTGTCTGAAGGCTCAGAGGGTTTGGGGGAAGGATGCTCCCTAATGTCAGCTGGCATTGGGCTGGGTAGGCTCTGGCTTGACGGCTCCCCCAGGGCAGGAGCCGTCACAGGGGCTGGGATTTCTCCAGAGGCTGGGAAGTAGCTGCCAGGCGGGATCTGGGATGGGGGAAGGGAAAGACTTAGTTTCTTTCAGCATCTGAGGGTGGATTAAGTGGAGCGTTCCTTGTTAGCTAATTGAAACAGTCAAAATGTCAAATGAGGCATTTCAATAATAGTGATGTTAGGAGCTTTACGTTTTTATTTCTTTCCCTCTCTCTTTTGTATTGTGCCTTCAAGACATAGGGACCTAAGTCCCTGCCTCTACAGAAACCCTCTTAAACAGGGGCTTCAGGGGGGATGGGGCAAGGACAGAAGCTGTTTTAATCCCCTCCAATTCCAACATTATTGTGTTTCAGCAAATATTTTGCAAAAGGATTTTCAGGCTGAACTTCAAACAGGCAAATGCCTCACTCCAGTGACTCGGGGAGCTTTGCAAATTTAGAAAAGAAAATGAAGATTGTTTTAGCTGACATTTAAACCTCTTCTCTTCTCTTTTCCCAGCCTGTCAGGAAGCTTCATACACTTCGGGTCAGACGCTCTTTCCCTGAAGAAGAGAAGGATATTTATAGCTGGGTAGGACCATAACGGGGAAATCTCCAGGCTGCAATACCTGTCAGATGCAGTTACTTATGGCCCCAATAGTAACAGCCAACCTGGAATCCACTACAGGGCAGTAAAAAGGTGAGGGTCCGGCCCTGGGACACACAGAGGGGTCTAACCCAGGTAATTCGGCCTATTTCTTTGAGGGTTAAGGTAGGCTTGGCCAGAGCGTAGCATTTTCTAAGCAAATGTTTCACTTATGTCTTGCTATGCTTTGTTGTCCTTCTGAAACTTGGGGCGTGCCAGGGGGAAATGATCTTGAAGGGTAGTCTGGATCATTCCTGTCCCTTGGGGAGGCAGGGAAGAGGTTAATTAGAGATGCTGAACCCAAAGAAAAATAGCTTATCACACAGAGAGGCTGTGACTCGCTTGCCCTGGGTGGTTAGGAGTTCCTGAGGGGCTGATGGAGCATCTGGCTGCAGGTCTTGGTTCCTCCTTGCTCCCTCTCAGCCAGGACTGAAGCCAGACCAGTGACGCTGAGCAGTGAGCAGCTGTCTGGGCTGTGGTTGGAGCAATTTACTCCCAGGGATTAGAGTGATTGAGGTTTTTTAAGGTAAAGACAGCTTGCAAAGAAAAAGCAGTGTGTCTGGGGACAGCAGAGCTCTGCCGCAACCTACTCTTTGTGTCAAACAAGCCATGGGTAAGAATTTTTGTCTGAACATCACCTCTGATCCACCACTGGTCCAGAAGGAGGAGAAGGGAGTGGGCGGCTCTCCTGCAGCCTGTGGGGAGCTCACTGTGTAGGGCTGGGGAGTGGGGTTATGGTTGCCTTGTGTGGCTGATGGGGCTGCACAGAAGATTTTAGCATAAGCGTTTCTGGAACCTGAGCCCTGGGGCTTGCTCTGAGGCCCCAGGCATGGAACTGAAGACATTTTGATGTCGCACAGGGTAGCTGGAAGCTGGATGAAGGTTGGCGTCAGGCTAGTGTAGTCCTGGGGCTGTTATTTCTGCATGGTGTTGGCTCATTGGACTATAGTGTGGAAATCTCTGGTGAGCTTAAACTAGACCTGGGAGCATCTCCCGTAGCGTAGGTCCGTGCCTTCTCCTTTTGGCCATCATCGTCCGATCTTTTTCTGTATTTTCCCATGTCTCCCTAGACCTTAAGGGAAAAAAATCCAGGTGCAATGCCTGGAGAGGGAGCCATGATGTCGTGCCCTTGTTCTGGTGGGGATAGGGTTAATTTTCACAAGAAGCTGGGATGGAAGACAGCCAGGATGGCTGACCCAAACTAGCCAAAGTGGTATTTGATACTATGTGATGTCATACTTAGCATATAGCTGGGGGAGCTGGCCAGGGGGACAGGAATCGCCGCTTGGGAGCAGACTGGGCATTTTGGTCTCCGGTTGGTGAGTGGTTAAATTGTGTATTAATCGTTTTTGTATATTCCTCTATCAGTATTATTGTTGTTGTTTTGCTGTTCCTTTGCTGTTCCGCCTTTGTCTTCCCATTCTGCTCCCATCCGAGCCAGGGGGGAGGAGTGAGAGAGCGGCCACATGATCTTTGTTGCTGGCTGGGGCTAAACCACAACAGTCCTTTTTGGCACCCAACGTGGGACTCGAAGGGCTGAGATAATGACAGATCTGGTTAAAACAATTTTGTTATATGCATTTATTGTATTAGTTAAATAGTCGTGACTCACAATGGCACTTTGTTCACATGGTTGTGTTATGTAAATTCTTATATACACTATGTACTCCCCGCGGTGCTGTTTATCGCCTCTGGGAGAGTGATCGGGATTATCATTATGCTGTCCTCTATAATATTGATTTATGATATGATAACATCAGTGTTCATGAGGATAAGTTGGTACGTTTGTGCAGCATTGCTGTCTTGCCTGTACCTTGGGCACCATCTCTCAGAATTTATTAATAGTCGCACCCGATCTAGGGGGAAACGGGGAGACTTTCCCCTGCTCCTTCACCTCCCTTTTCTCATTTGGGCCAGGTCCAACAGCTTTTGAGAATTTTGAATATCCTTGGGATGTTCAAACCAGCATGTTCCTATTGCTATGTCTCCTGAATGTGTTTTAGGTCTTGTTTAGGGTTAAACAACTATTTAAGACTACCACCCAGAGATCTGCCCCGAGGCTGGATAGTCATGGATGGCACGGCATGTGGGAGAATACAAGCAGATATCTAGAGAACTTTTCACCTCCAATGGTTTGGAACTTCACCCCTGAACAACTACAGGACCCTGATAAAGTGATAGAATATTTGAAAGGAAAATGCTGTGACTATTCCAGAGAGGCATAACTTACTGCACTGTGCTGGGCCCTGTCCAGTATCTACCAAACACTGCTCAATATTATGCAGCACCCTCAGGGGAAAGAGGGGAAACCAGACCGACAGGCGCTGCGGCTGCTTCAACCCCTGAGACAGGTGATGGAGCTGAACCAGAAAACCAGCCTGTGCTGGTGTCAGTCACCCCTATAGAGAAGAGGAAATACACAAAGAAATCAGTTCGCTTAGTAAGGGATGAGGACGGACCAGGGCCATCACAAGAACAGGAGGAAGAGGCAGAACCAGAGATAATCACTCAATCCCTATCCCTGAGTGAGCTGCAAGATATGCACAAAGATTTCAGGTCTTCAGGGAGGTCATATTGTCACCTGGCCACTCCGATGCAGGGATAACGGGGCCAGTAGCTTGGAATTAGAGGGTAGGGAAGCCAGGCAGCTGGGATCCCTGTCTAGGAAAGGGGACATTGACAAGGCCATTGGGAAAAAGACACAAGCCCTCAGCCTCTGGAGGCGACTCCTGTCAGGTGTGAGGGAAAGATATCCCTTCAGTTACTGCAATATCCCTTCAGCACTGGTATTGCTGATGTGTTTTCTCAGTTTCTTTGGCAGCTTTCGCTTGGAGAGGTGTCCAGTACACCTGGAATCAACTGACCTAGGGGTGGAAGCACAGCCATACCTTTGCCGTGGACTGATCCAGACTGCACTGGAACAGGGTGAAGCTCCAGAACATCTGCAATAGATTGATGACATCATCATATGGGGCAACACAGCAGAAGAAGTTTTTGAGAAAGGGAATAAAATAGTTCAAATCCTCTGAAAGACAGTTTTGCCATCAAATGAAGTAAGGTCAAGGGACCTGCATAGGAAGTCCAGTTTTTAGGAATAAAACGGCAAGATGCATGCCATCAGATCACAATAGATTCGATCAACAAAACAGAAGCTATGTCTCCACCGACTAGCAAGAAGGAAACACAACTGAGGTGGATGTGTATTCCAAATTAGTGATAGTCCTGTCTATCATGTGACTTAGAAGAAGAACAATTTTAAATGGGGCCCTGAGCAACTACAAGCCTTTGAACAAATCAGATAGGAAATACTTCATGCAGTAGTTCTGGGGCCAGTCCAGGCAGGGCAAGATGTTAAAAATGTGCTCTGTGCTGCAACTGGGGAGAATGGCCCTACCTGGAGCCTCTGGCAGAAAGCACCAGGGGGGACTCAAGGTTGACCCCTAGGGCTTTGGAGTCAGAGATATAGAGATCCCCAGATATAGATTTCACTATACTCCAACTGAAAAAGAGATATTGGCAGCATGTGAAGGGGTTTGAGCTGCTTCAGAAGTGGTGAACCACAGCTTCTCTTAGCACCTTGAGTGCCGATGCTGGGCTGGATGTTCAAAGGGAGGGTCCCCTCTACACATCATGCAACTGATGTGGGAGTGGAGTAAGTGGGTTGCACTGATCACATAGCTGGCTTGAGTGGGAAACCCCAGTCGCACAGGAATTCTGGAAGTGATCATGGACTGGCCAGAAGGCAAAGATTTCAGAATATCACCAGAGGAGGAGGTGACACATGCTGAAGAGGCCCCACTGTACAATAAACTACCAGAAAATGAGAAGCAATATGCCCTGTTCACTGATCGGTCCTGTAGTACCGTAGGAAAACATCAAAGGTGGAAGGCTGCTGTGTGGAGTCCTACACAACAAGTTACAGAAACCACTGAAGGAGAAGCTGGGTTGATCCAGTTTGTGGAAGTGAAAGCTATCCAGCTGGCTTTAGATGTTGCATATCGAGAAAAGTGGCCAGTGCTCTATCTCCACACTGACTCATGGATGGTGGCAAATGCTTTGTGGGGGTGGTTAAAGCAGTGGAAGCAGAGCAACTGGCAGTGCAGAGGCAAACCCATCTGGGCTGCCCCATTGTGGCAAGATACTGCTGCCCAGTTAGAGAAGCTGGTTGCAAAAGTACATCACATGTACTTAAGAGTTGCGCCACTGGGGAACATCAAAACAACCAGCAAATCGATCAGTCTGCTAAGATTGAAGTGGCTCAGGTGGATCTGGACTGGTAACAGAAGAGTAAATTATAGCTCGGTGGGCCCATGACACCTAGGCCATCAAGGAAGAGATGCAACATATAGGTGGGCTCGTCACTGAGGGGTGGACTTGACCATGGACACTATTGTACAGGTTATCCATGAATGTGAAACATACTGCAATCAAGCAAGCCAAGTGGTTAAAGCCTCTCTGCTATGGAGGATGATGGTTGAAATACAAATATGGGGAGGCATGGTGGATTGATTACATCATGCTCCCACAAATCCACCAAGGCAAGCGCCTTAAGCTCACAATGGTGGAAGCAACCATTGGATGGCTGGAAACCTATCCCGTGCCACCACTTAGAACACTATGGTGGGCCTTGGAAAGCAAGTCCTGTGGCGACATGGCACCCCAGAGACACCATGAGTCAGGCAATGGGACTAATTTCTGAAGCAACCTCATAGACACCTGGGCCAAAGGGCATGGCATTGAGTGGGTATACTACCTTCTCTATCATGCGCCAGGCTCTGGGGAAATACAGCGATACAATGGACTGCTAAAAACTACACTGAGAGCAATGGATGGCAGGACCTTAAAACATTGGGGTACACATTTAGCAAAAGCTACCTGCTTAGTTAACACCAGCGAATCTACCAATAGAGCTGGCCCTGCCCAATCAAAACTTCCACATATTGTAGAAGGAGATGAAGTCCCCATAGTGCGTATGGGTGCACTTGGTGGGTGATGCGGAAGGTTGGGACGGTCTGATGTGTACCTCATGGGGATTTGATTTTGGATAAGAATAGCCAATAAATCAAATTCTATTATGTTAATTGCTAAATAACCCTGCCACTGTATGTCATTACTACTACAATTGCTATGTGCCATATCAGTGGTACTACAGTACGATCCACCCAAACTAATGAAGGATGAACTTTGTTGAAAACTGAGTAAAGTGCAGCGGTGATGGGAACAGAACTGGCTTCAGCAACTGGCACCCAGCAACTTCTTGAGATTGACTGCCTGCAGACTGTGGGCATGGGTCACATCAGATACACCATCTGCGGGCTCCGGATACAGCATGCAACAGTCCAGCACTACGCACCATCTCTTCTGCCCTGAGAGAGTGTTATGACAGATGGAGCTAAAAGTCCATGAACTCAATGGACGTTTTGGAGGGATGGCCCATAGATTAAGGGAATGATATCTCTGTGTGTGTATGTGTGTATATATATACGTATCTCTAAGACAGGGAAGAGTGGTGGTCATTAATTGGAAAGTGTAAGATCCGGGCATGACATAGATGGTATAGAATAAGGGGTGGATAATCTCCTGGTTCTGGTGGGGATAGCATTAATTTTTGCAAGAAGCTGGGACGGGACACAGCCAGGAGGCTTACCCAAACTAGCCGAAGTGGTATTTGATACCATGTGATGTCATACCCAGTATAGAGCTGGGGGAGCTGGCCGGGGGGGCAGGAATCGCTGCTTGGGAGGGGACTGGGCATTTCAGGTTCCTGTCAGCGAGTGGTTAAATTGTGTATTAATCATTTTTGTATATTCCTCTATCAGTATTACTACTGTCTTTATCCCAACCAATGAGTTTTGTCTTTTCCTTCTGATGCTCCTCGCATGGTTCTTTGTTGCCAGCTGGCAGTAAACCATGACATGTGGTCTGGCCAAGAGTTCTGGTTGAACCGTAAGGGTGTGGGGACCCATTCTCTGTGGAATGGGGGTGTAGGTACCACACAGAGCTGTGTAGGGTGCTATCGGCACACTTTTCTCGTAGGAAGACCTGCCTGGGTGAAGGAATAACAAAAACCCTCTTCCAGGCCACCTCTCATGGAGGTGAGACCCAGAGAGATCTTTCCTGGAGATTGCAGGTGACTCTCAGCTGATGTTGCTCTTCTGATCTGTGTAGAAGTGGAAGAGCCCAGGGTACTTTGCAGGATGATGTTCTGGGAGATACCAGGCTTGCTCTGGCCATGCTTCTGGCTCTGCTCCCCTGTCCCTTCTGATACCAGCCCCGGCAGTGTGGTCCTTGAGCCAAGCTGCCCAGGTTTTCATGATCGCCGGAAAGGAAAGCAACAAATCTTGTACGTGGTGGAGCTTTCCTCCACCATGGTTTTCCTGCCGTCTGCCCACCTCGGTGGCTGTTAACAAGCTAGTAGATCTAGACCTGCTGTGCCTTGATAGAAAGATTTATTTTTAGGACCTTGATATTTAAAATGATCTGTTATAATTTCATGCTTAAATAACACTAAATAATGTTCCCTGTTTGCACAGTGTAATTGGAAGAGGCGAATAAACCAAACAAACCAGCTATGACTGAGCTTCCTTAGTATTTTCAAACTGAAACAAACAGTAAAAAATGAGGGCTTGGACAATTTAACACTTTGGGGGTATTTTCTAGTTGGCATTCCACTTTGTCATTTTCACAGGCCAAGAAACACAAGAGCTTTAAAAAGCCAGTGGCTTCTTGCCAAAGAAAACTCAGTTGGTCTTAGACTGAGAAAAATAAAAAATAAAAAAGGAAAAAAATTTAACAGTGAACTTACTTGTTTTTTAGGAAATGGCAGGGCTAATGATTCTGGAAGTGCCATGGGATTTTATGTGAGTGCAGAAAAGACTTAGAAAATGTTCAGCCGGTTCATTTAGGCTCCTTTCATGCTTCTGAAATCCTGAGGCTTCTTTATTGCTGCTTTACGTCAATTTGACACTGCTTGATTTCACTGTCGCTCTTGATTTTACTGCGATGGCATTGCTGTGCTTGATGCAGAGTGGGTCCTGCACTGATCACATCTGTAACATCCCATGTAATCTGTGTGGACTTTTAGGTGATTGAATTAAAGCATCTGGAGTTGGATGACCCTATCTGGGGACAGGAAGTTCAGGCCAAGCTGATGTTACCTACGTGCAAAACCACAGGCATATCATTTAAGTGAAGAGACTTTGTGATTAGTCATGAATGTGTTGTATTCCCTTCTGGAAAACTGCCATCAGAGAGGGAATATAGCCCGGGCTTTTGAAGCTGTACGTCAACTCATCAGCATGTTTTTAGCTGGAAGGATCCCTTGCATTAGAAGGGCGAGTGTAACTTTTCCCTCTGTCCCTATGCGTAGATGTCCCATGGAGCAATGTTCCAGCATGTTCAGGCTGTGACAGTGATGGTGCTGAGACCCTACAGCAGCACTGCATCCTGCTCTCGGTTTTTTCCTTTTCCTCCAGTGCTCTGTCCTCCCTCCGTCCCACCTGTCCTGGCGGGTGCTGGCTTCCGCCCAGTGCCTCCTCCCCTTCCAGGCTGGAGAAATCCTCCACCTTCCCCTCCCTCTGCTCCCCCCACCCCTCTGCTCCGCACAAGCCTCAGCTCTGTTTGTGCCCACATTAGCATTTCTGCTGACTGCAAGGGTTGGTTTAATTTCATGGGTGTCATTTCCTTCAAGAAATCTCTCTCTGAGCAGCAGCCCGACGAATGCCTGATAAAACATATTTTCCTACGGTAATGATTTTATGGACCCATAAGTCATGAATTTATTATGATCTCAGCCCCTGCTGCTGATTGCTGTAAAATGCAAAGTAATTAACAGCAAGCGGTAGCAGCTATTCCCACCTGGTAGCGTGTTCTTGGGTACGCTGATGGGTTTGATTAAAGTAATGGCTAAAGTGTACAGCCCAGCTGTAAAATATTAGCATGATTAATGCAGTATCCTAAATAAGAAACAAAACTAATGGGCATGGTTTAAGGAATTAAAAATATATATATATTCCTCTCCCTCCCTCTAGCTATTGTTCTGGCTCATTTATGCTTTCTTTTCTGTTAAATAATGTATGGGCTTGAGGACCAGGGGGCAGGCTAGAGATGCATATTGCAGTTTCATAACATCTTAAGTGCTTGTGTTAATTTTTCACTCCTCCCTTCTCTTTCTCCTCAACCTTCCAGCTCCCATCGGATAGGGGGAGAAAGATAATCAAGTTTCCTGAACTTGGCCTGAAGTCAGATGTGATTTGATTTGGACTGCAGACAGCCTGGGGAAGTGGCTCGGAGGCAACTTGGAGAGTTGGAATTCTTTTCTGGCCTCACAGAAGAGAAACTCCAATGCTGTGTTTGCATTCTCAAGGCTGGGGGGGATCTCCGGTCTGTCTGAGCAGCCTGGAGCCCGTAAGTTTTTTGCACACGAAGAATAACTGCATCTGTCCAGAAGCTGCAGTACTTCCACTGAGAAAAAAACCCAAAACTTTTTCTTTTCTTTTTCTGAACAGCTTAGAAGTCAGGCAGTGACTGGGGTTGAGTGAAAAATTACAAAAATAATGCTTGAGATACAATAACCCATGTCAGTTTTCTCCTGCCCTCCCAAAACCATGATAAATTTGATTTCTGGCATTTTCCAATGTGAAAGATCAGAAATTACTTGGTTTTGGGGATGAGAATAAAATATAAAATAGGCATTTTTTTCATGTCAAACACCTAGAAAAAATTATTTAGAAATGAAGAAAATACCTGATTGCAAAAAAGAAAAAAAGGATTTTTTGACCTACACATTTTGATTAGCTCTTCTCTTCTGATTTCTAAAGATGCATACACCCATGTCATCTCATTCCCTCTGATCTGCCTCTAACTTTTCAGGTGCATTGATCTGCTCTAGTTTATGAACGTACCGACTATTGGAAAGAATTTATAAATAACTACAGAGAAACGGGTTTCCATATCACAGGAGTTCCAGCAGTGGTGCTTTTGTTTATCACACAACACACCTTTTTTTGGAACTTTTCTTAGTCAGGAGGTTGCAAAAGGGAGCTCAGCATGCCAATGTCACTGAGAATTGTTGTGTTGTATTGTCCTGTACAAATGGTGTTTTCTCCCTCTTGGGATGGAGAGGTTTTTGGGTTTGTTTTTGTAGATAAGATACAAACTCAGTAGTGGTTCTACTAGTAAATACAAGTAACCCCAAGCTTCAGAATATGTCTTGTTGGTCCCTCCAGTAATTTGACAAAGTATCCTTCCAGCAGCATCCTGAAAGTACAAAATGAACAACTTTATTGATCCTTCAGTATCTGGAACAGTCATTGTCAAGGTTTAGGCTGGGCTGGCCACTGAAGAAACGACAGAGTGTCCTTCTCCCTTCCCACAAGAGGAAGGGAGAGAGAGAATAGGGGAGAAAGAGACTTATGGGTTGAAAAAAACACTAAACAGCTTTAATGAAATACTAACAATAAAAAGAAAAGATAACAATATTAATAAGAAAATAATGAAATATATACGAATATATACAAACCCAATATCGAACTCCCACGATGACGATCATGTCACCAGCCAGCACTGGGACTGGACTCAGTGGCAGACGGGAACGGAATTCAAGTGTTGGATTCAGGAACACACGGATCGGGATCAAAGGCAGAAGAATGGACAGAGTCTTCCTCGGGCGACGGCCTTTGAATAAGAAGAGGTGACCCCCTTGATCTCTCAGCTTTACACTGAGCACGATGCATATGGGATGGAATGCCCTGTTGGTCAGTTTTGGGTCACCTGTCCTGTCCGCTCCTCCCCACAAGTGTGACCCCTCTACACTCTTCAGCTTCTGACCCTCCAACTTGGTAAATAAGAAAGCTAACCTTGGTTGTTACAGGAATAAGCATAAGCAGGAGCCTGTCTGCATACCATTCCTTAGTATTAACTATAAACATCAGATCACTGCTAGAAGCAGTCCCTGTCTGAAAAACATACCATCAATTTCGGAGAGTACAGGCAGTTAGAAGAAACTTAAATGAAAAGAAAAATTCCTGAAAAGAAAATTGTTTTTGTTCTACCTTAAACCAGGACAGTCGTGGCAAGGGGATGCTGAGCTCCATCAATAACTCTGCATGGTGGCTAGCTCTCTGCCAACATTGGCATGGGATTTAGATGTCTCACCCATGTTCAGTGGTGGTCGAAAGGGGAATATACATGTTACCAGGAGAGTGAGAGTTACGTTTTCTCTCTAATTGACACCGCTGGAGTTGTGACCTCCTCCTTTTGGGAAGGATATAGGAAACCTCAAAAAGATACAGGCTGTAATCAAAGGTAGAGGGGAACTTCTATGCAAGGAGAGATTAAGCAGATTGAGATGTGTTGCTTGAGTAAAGAGGCATTTGAGAGCCATGTACAGCCCAGAGTGGAGTAGGAGTGGCAGAGATGATTGTTTGCAGTGGCTTGTGATTTGAGTTCTGAGGGTTACCTGGTGAACTCATTAAGCAGAAGGTTTGAAGCAAATGAAGGGAAGTCCATTTTTCTGAAGTGCATTGTTACGTATGTGTTTCATCACCGTATGCTGCACTGGAGTCCAAAAGAGGAAAATAGATGTGAAGTGGTACTAGATCCTCATGGAAGGCAGATCCCAGGGGGATGCTGAATATAACCGAGGGGTTTGCAGCAAGAGGGCCACAGATATCCCATCACTCATTTGCTTCCTCCCGCTTCCCCTTGGCAAGGCTGTGGCCGTGTTCTTCTGCCCGCTACGTCCTCTTGTCTTGAAATGGGCTCAGGGGCTGAGCACCAGAGGGTGTAGCTGCCGTGGTTCAACTGGCAGTCTTTCTCTCCTTAGGGATGGATCTCCTCAGAGTCTTCTCCCACCATGCGAGGTTTTGTGTACTGGATGAGGAAGCACAGGGCAGGTGATGAAATAAGGGCCGTGATGCTGCTGGGCTACATCGTGGTCCTGACCAGAAACATCTAGGCAGAGGTGGAAGAACCACAAGCCCGTGAGGCTGAGGCCCGGCAGCGGGCTCAAGAGGTAAGAGCCGAACGTGTGAATCTCATCCCACCTATGAGACATGATAGTGTTGCAGCAAACACCGGCATGTGAGGATGGTGTATGATGGCTTGGCAGGGGAAGACAGATCCTTTTCATCTCTCATTTAGGCACTGTTGTAGTCAGCTGCTGCAGTCAGGCAGCATGGCTGCGGGGTCATATTTGGAAGGCTTTCTCAGCAGTGCACACATGTTAATGATGTTTGAGGAGTAGTTTCTGTGGGAGACCTGGGAGCCAGGCAGTTCTGCAAATCAGCCCATTAGTATTTTTAAAAGAAAACCTCCATCCTGTAGGAACTGCTTCAGCCTCTGGAGACATGCCAGAACTGTATCCCAGACTGCACCGGATCCGCTTCTCCTATTAGATCTTTTCCTCTCTCTTTTTATCCACCCCTTTTCTTTCCCTCCTGGCTAGAGCTTTCTATTGCTATTCTATACAAAACACAGTTTAGCTATTGCCTTCTGTTCTTCTCTTGCCTGGAAGTTTGCACAAAGATAGGTTGGCGTTTATTTTTTTTTTTTCTCCTTTCTCCTTTTGGGGCTAATCACTCTAGTGAAATTGAGCTGTACTGCAGTTGGCAGTGGTCAGATTGAGCTGAACGTGTGTGCTCCAGCACATACTCAGATTCTTGCATCAATAAAAATGAACACAGACAGCTGCAAAGTGAAAGAGATATCGCATGGCCTTGTTTAAAACACACTTGCGCAAAAGCGTGAGCAACCTGAACAAAAGCTGCCTGTCTCCTCTTTTGAGGTGGGTGAAAGAAGAAGTTACTGGGCTTGATGTGCGCAGCAAGAGGAGGAGACCGCATTTCCCCACCTCCTCCCTCTGCCATCCACAGCCATGCAGCAGGTAGAAAAGATTGCGTTTGGTGGGCAGGATTTATAGCTGTCGTGAGTCAGTGGGAGTGTCAAGGTAAATCAAGCCTGACGTTTTTAACATCTTCCCCACACAAAGGAGGGGCAAGGGGGAACAGAGGAAGCAATTGTAATTTTATGTCTATATCCTGCTCAACTAATCAAGGTGAGCAAGAGACATGCCAGCAGAGATTTTCCTCTTGTTAGCTTGATCGTTTCTTTGCTTTGGCTTTTCCCTTCCTTTCCTGGACTACTATAGCAATCTCCTCTCGGGGGGAAGAAAGATCCAGCTGATCAGTGCTGGAGGCTGTAGACAAATGGTTCTTGCTGCTCCAGACTGTCTCTTGGAGTATGTATCTAATAAGGTGAGTGAGAACTCATGGAAAAACACATTTTGGCAGAGGTTTGGCCCTGGCTGCCATCTCCTCACTCCTATTCAGACCCCAAATCTACTGCTAGCACTGCTGTGGTGTACCATATCCTCTCCTGGTCCCTTCCTACCCCTCTCAGCAGAACCCTGCTTGGGCTGGGCAGGCCTAAAGGTGAACTATGGAGGGAAGGAATACCTGTATCACGAGGGGAAGCTAATTCCAGGGGATTTCCAGCAGCAACGTGGCTTAGGAGTTGTGCTTGGTATGCCTCTTGTCTTGCCTCAGGCATGTGCTGCTGCAAAGCCTCCCCATGCCTTTTACCTAGCTGCCAGTGTAGGCTGCCTCGTCTCATCCCAGGTAGGCTAATCCCCTCTGGTGAGTAAGGAGAGGCAGGGAGGCAAAATAAATACATAAATAGGTGCCTGTTCCTCGCCCTTCCTGTGCTACAGTGTGGAGTATTGGTGTAAGATATCCAGAGCACCCAGGTTTGAATACTGGGATTAGCAGGGCGCTCTACCTTTTGCTTGAAGTGAAGATCCAGTGGACTGGGGTACTGTGTGGCAACAGAAAGGCTTGTGCCCCACGGAAGGACCCTGGCAGCTTCAATGCAGTCTTCTAGCCCATGGCGTGGGGTGTCCCAAAGGTGAATGAGGGGTAGCCTGCACAGTCCTGAGTTGGAACTGTTGAGCAGTGTTAAAAGCTGCACACTGGGTCCATGTGCCGTCAGCGCAGGGCAGCATCATTAAAATTCCTTGTGTGCATAAAAGTGGGCTAAGTCATCAGCAAAGGGCAGGGAGCCTCTGAGCTCCATGGGCTCCTGCTGATTTACACCAGCTGGGGAACTGGGCCAAATCTGTCTCATTCAATGAGTGATCATTCAATTTTTCTCTCTGCTATCAAGCCCTTAAACAAAAGCCAATTGAAATCAATGGGAGACTTCCATCATTTTCAGGGTTATAGGCCTAAAAAATTGGATGCTTGGGGAAAAAGCAGGCAGGGGAAGAGAAAGGGAAGGGAAGAGGGAATAAATGCTGCTGTAACATTACGGCTTACAACGTAAACAGATACGAGTGAGAAATGCTTTAGTTACGATTCTCCAGCAGCCACAATTCAGTGAAGCTGTACATGGAAATGTATACATTGAAGAGCATCCTTTGTTATGTAAACCGCTCTATGGGCGCAAAGGGCTTGTCCCTCTGTGAATCGTGTCTCTGCATGTCCTGTTTCTATATGTGATTAAGTTCTCTGCTCTTCCGTTGCAGTTAGGGTTCTTATTAGTGGTAAGCACATGCTCCACAGGATGGCTGTTACGCACAGAAATGCAGGAAGAAGCGCTGCCTTCTGCTCCCAGAAACCAGCAGGATTTTTTTGCAGTAGCTGGAAGAGAGGGACGTTAATATCTTGTCCAGCCTCTAGCTGTATTTTGATAAAATCCTTTGTCCAATGACTGCAAAGTATTTTGCAAGCACGGCAGGGTAAATCCCCTTCAGACAGGTATTATCTGGCCTATTTTTACAGCTGAGAATTTGCAGCCTTCAGAGCCACCTAGGCAATGGCGCTGTCTTCACCTTGTGATCTCCTCGGCTGAACGAGTATGTCAGGATCAGTCCTTTCAAATCCAGCCCCAGTTCGAACACAGCCCTCCAGTACGTCTGGGCACAGTTAGATCCTTCCTACCTCAGCCTCCCCATCCGTATAACAGGTATGACAATCATTCTTTCCCCTGGGTAAACATTTCATTATGCAACGCTGCTGAAGTACCTCGGAGGGGAGAAGACCTACAGATAAGTCTGCATTCTCATTTTGGCTATATTTGTGTGCGTGTTTTCTGCTTTAACTGCCGTTCTCTTGCTTTGCCTGCTCATTAGTTCTGCCTGAGTGCAGGACCTCTCCAAAAAATGCAGTGTTGGCAGTGGGCATGAATTCTTAACGACTCCTGTCTCTAATGACAGAAACCGGGGCCAGGCAGTCAGTTTGCTTGCTGAGCGCAGGAAAGGCGGACTAGACCGTAGCTCTGCACGTCTTTCTCTTGTCGTGGGGGTGAGTTTGCAAAATCACAGGAGGATCTGCAAAAATATGCTCAGGTGTTGGCCCGCTTCTCATGCTGCAAGGAGAATTGCTCAGGATGACAGACAGAAAGAGATGCGCCTCAGTCTGTGGAAGGTGTTGAATTTGTTTTTAAAGCTCACTCTGGTCTCTCTCTGCTGTTCTACCCAAGAGATCAACAACAGATTTTGGCTTTTGAGCCAAAGCTGGAAATCGCAATCCTGACTTGCCCAGTGCCCTGTTGTGCTCTCCAACTTAATGCGGAGGGAAAATATTAAACTGGTAAACAACCCCAAATGAAACAACATAGCAATCGATTCAAAGAAAAAAATGCCAAGGGTTCCATTGTACCAAACAGGAGAGGGAATTCTCTTAATGGGAAGCTAAAAACTTATTTTTAGTAATGTTTTTGTTATCTTTCATTTCTGTTCTCTACTTGTACTCAAAGATTCCTTGACTTTTTGCAAATAAAATTTTTAACGTAAGCTACCTTTTCCTTTCACAAGCACCTTATATTTTGTTTAAAAAATAAGGAAGTCTTGGCAAGTTAGAATAGGTGGGAAGGGAAAGGCAGGTGAATCCCGCCTGGGTGTCATTAATTCTGTTTCATTCAATGCTAGGGCTAAGAAGAAATAAAGAAATAAAGAAGAAAAAAGCATCTAAAATCTTGTCAGTTCTTCGACTTTTGACTCTTAAAGCAAACCAGAGAAAATTACAATTTTTGGCGGTGGTGGTGAAATCCCAAATTTTCATTTTGATGGATTCCTGCTGAAATGTCATTTGGAATTGCTTTGTTTCTGATGAAATCTCAGTATGCACTGAGAAAATTTCAAGTTCATTTTGGGTTGTCCACTCCCTCTTAGAGCTATGGTTATTTCTTGGATTTGTCTTTCTTTCTCCTTTCCTCCTCCATCCTCGTTGATGACCTTCTTCTACTCCTGTTCCACTAAAATTTCCACCACCAAGATGGTTAAAATGGCCATGAGGTGTTTCCTTCCCGGATGGACTAATTGGGGTTCGGATCTTTGTGATTCCAAGATCTATTGTCTCAGACCAAGTTGCCTTCATTTCATACATTGTTACTGGCAAATTTTCTTTCTTCAGCTCAGGGTACCTTCCTCCACTTCTTATACATGGAAAGGCAGATTCTGGCACTGGGATATTCTACATGGCCCATGGAGGTCGGTCAGGTAGGCTGGATCTCTACTTATATTGATTGGAGAGTCATTCTGGCTTTGCAATAACTGAAGTTCAGCTTCCTTCCTATCTTTCTGTTCCTCTGTAGGTCAGATCAGCTAAATAAATAAGTAAATAAATAAGTAAATAAAAAAGTAAAAAAATGTTGGAAGCCATTTGGAGAATCTTCGGAACCACAGGCTGATCTTTGATTTGGAGGAAAGGAAAGAGAAAGCTGGGACCTTGCTTTCTACCTCAGTCCCTTCTGCGTCCATGGCCCCAGGGAAATGAACTGGTTCTGATAAACAAGGGCATGCTGAAACACCAGTGTTTGCACCTCTATCACTATTGGTGATCTTGGCAGAGTAGTCTGAAAATCAAATGGTCTCTGGAGTCTGGAGCTCTCCTCAGAGCACTAGGGGAGCTTCTTCTACAGGAAGGCTGTGACATGACCTTGGAGACGTGGCCTTCCCCTGGACCAGAGCTGTCTGCAAAAGAGTGGAGCCACCACCTTTTGGGGCACCCTGACGCTCTAGACCATGGCTGAGGAAGGTGATGCCTCATGGCGCTCTTTTGCTGTGTTTGTCCGTGACCATCCTTTTGCTTGGTGGGGCTGACCTACAGATGAAAGTACCTGGTTGTGTCTGTTCCTGAAGCTGGAGACTGGCTTTGGCAGTGTGCCACCCAAATGTGTGAGGTATAGCTATAGCACTCAGTGGGGCTTCCAGAGCTACTTCAGCCCATAAACCTCATGGCTTCTTTCAACACAGGCTGAAGTTCTCTTAGACCAACTCCAATCTGTGTCTAAAACCAACTCTAATCTGTGTCAGGCTGCCCTGTCCAGTGAGAAGCAAAAAAGACACCTGCTGGGAGGAGAATAAGAAGACAGAAGGCTTAGACAGGATGCTCAGCTACCCCTGGCTGAAATGTTCAGGATCATACTGGAAGTGGCTGGGGTCTGGTGAAGGTGCAGTGCATGCCTGGGATGAAATGTCCAATATCCATTTGTAACGAGGTCTTTGGTCCACGTCTCGCTGGCAGACAGTTCCCATCTTGTCTGTGTACTTCCAGCTTCGCGAGAAGGCATGTTGATTCCACATTCCACTTGTTCTTGAGGACGGCTTTTGAAATCCTGTCGTAATTATTCACGAGCCGTGATTGGAGCCCACGCTCAGAAACACTATTTGCATCCAGGGAGGATCTGATTATAATTGTCACAGGGAAGTTTGTTTGAAACGGATTCTGTGTCTGCTTGAAATTTCTTGATGATGCTCCTTGGGCAGGAGAACTGTGCAGGAACAAGGTCCAGAGAAGGATAATGAAAGGGACTGAAGGTGTCAGGCTCGGATATGGAAACTGCTTTTTCTTCAGGGAAGATGAATGTGATAGGACTGCTTAGCTGGAGGAAAAGCAGAGCAGTAGTAGAATTACCTGACTGATCTTCAGGGTACCACTGTCTTCTCCACCCTGAAGACTTGAGAAAGATGCATGTTTTGTTCAGGATGGTTGATTGAAATCACTCATTTTAATCATGATTTAAATCAACAAGCAGGAAATCTTGATTTAAAAACCATGTTTTAATCTTGTATTTTAAAGTTCATTTCCTAATGAAACATAGTTTCTCATTGGTTGGCATAATTTGGTACTATTTTTGGCAAAGCAGAAGGGGATGCGACACCCATACATATTTATTGGCGCGACTGTATAGCTTAACATATATCTGTTCTGATTTGGAACTTTTACATCTTTTTATTACATTGGAGAAATGGAAAACATGTAATTTCTGATTTATTAGACACGGATTCTTTTTTTACACTTGTCTCAAGCTATACGAGAAAAAAATTAAAATGCAATTAAAAATGCATGAAGAAAGCATTTTGAAAGTTTGTTGTTGGTATCACAGAGCAGAGGGCTGGAACAAGCCTCTGCAGATAATCTACTCTGTACGCTGGCATTGAGGCAAGATCAATTACACCTTTCCCCTCTGCACAGGTGTTTGTTTAACCTTTCCGTAGATGTCTCCGGTGAAAAATTCTGCAACTTCCCCGGTATCTGTTCTAGTGAGAAAGCTTTTTTTAATGTCTAAACTTAAGCTTTCTTTGCTCCAAGTTAAATTATTTCTTCTTCTTCTGCCACTCTGAACACAGAGAACAAGCGACTGCTGTCTTAATAACCTGCTAGCTACTGGAAGATTGTTATGCCTCCGTGCCTTAGTCTCCTTTCTTTTTTTTTTTTCTAGGCTGAATGAACCTAGTTCATTTAACCTTTCCTGGCCAGTTCTTCTTCCTAAAGCTGTGACGGTTTTATTTCTTCTCCTTCAGACTGCCTCCTGCTTTTTCATCTCCTTCTGCATCTTCAGTGAAATGACTTTGTGGATGCTTCAAAAGGAGAAATTGCTTGCCATGGCGCATAGGCAAACTGTGGAACCCATTGCTACGGGATACTGTGGATGCTAAAGATTAAATGGGTTTGAAAGCATTTAAACAAAGTCGCGAAAGGTGTTCCTGAGCTGTGTGTTGCTGGAAGGCTTTGTGAGATTGGGATAAGCAAGAGGCAGAGGGAGGTGAGGTAAAATGCTCCTGCTCAGTCCCATGGTTTCATTGCTGGTTTTGGGGGGCTACTATCCCTGTTGGGGTCACACTGACACCGGTGCACTGCTCTGGGTCCGTGCTGTGCTGTTGCAATATACCGGGAGCCCATCCCACTGCTCTGTTTCGGAGAAGTTCTGGGACATGCCTGTGTCCTCCTCCTGGAACCTTTACAGCTTCTGCCCTCCAACTAGCTGTAAAAAAGGGGCTGGCTCTGACTCGAGTGCATTGGGAGTCAGAGCCTCAGAAAACCTGGATGGCAGCAGAGGGTGTATGAGTTTGCTGGGATTTACCTGTTAACCAGAGGCTGTTGGAGTAATGTTCTGCTCTTTCCTATGGCAAATACAAGTGTGGGGTGGTGATGGTAACTTTGCCGGAGCACGACGGTGGTTAATGCTGTTCCAGCCAGGCTGTGCTAGCGCTGTAAACAGCCCTTGGGAAACAAAATCTCTCTCTTCCCCAGAATGTACTGGATTTGACAGCTCTCCTTTTATCTATTCAGAAAGTGCGGAAGTGTTTCTAGCTGCTCTTCAAAAGCAATTCTACACTGCCCAGAGGGGGCTGTAATTCACGTGGGGAGCCAGGAGAAAATGATGCTACTCATC
This sequence comes from Stercorarius parasiticus, assembly GCA_013396915.1. Lineage (NCBI taxonomy): Eukaryota > Metazoa > Chordata > Aves > Charadriiformes > Stercorariidae > Stercorarius > Stercorarius parasiticus. The sequence continues at coordinate 315,210 of VWZL01005387.1, read as the reverse complement.
TCAGCAGAAGTGTGTAAACCACTTAACTTCTGGCTTCAGCTCCTGAGTGAGATTTAAACATAAGGATGGGAATGTGGTTACAAGGACTCTGTGGGTCACCAGCAGGGTAAAGGTACACTGGGAAGCCATCACTTCTGGAAAGGCAAGATTTGAGGAGAGCACTGCTTAGTCCTGTGGCATCTGCAAGGGCGTTAAAAAAGGTAATTGCAGTCTTTGGCTTTCCTGTTTGCTGAGACCTCATGATGCTCTGTGGTTTTCATGAGAATGCCCTGTTATTGAAGGTCTTTAGAGAACAGTCCCTCTTTGCTTCCATCTGTTCTTGGGCTTCCAAATCCCTTTTTCCTTTTCAGTTCACCTTGTAGAGGGGAGCACTTTCTAGAAAGACCCTGCGTGGGTTTAACTCTGCTGAGGCCACTGGAGTGCAGCACGGACAGGATGGGTCCACTGTTCTTTGGGTGAGAGTGAGGCCACTTCAACATCTATGGGGAAAGCTGGGATGTGGCTGCTGGTGGGCTGAGGATGGGCAAAGCAAAAAGTTGCTTGTCCAGCTTTGGAGTCCTCAGTGTGAGAAGGACATTGACCTGTTGGAGAGGGTCCAGAGGAGGGCTACAAAGATGATCAGAGGGCTGGAGCACCTCTCCTATGAAGACAGGCTGAGAGAGTTGGGGTTGTTCAGCCTGGAGAAGAGAAGGCGCTGGGGGGACCTTATAGCGGCCTTCCAGTACCTAAAGGGGGCCTATAAGAAAGCTGGGGAGGGGCTGTTTGCAAGGGCATGTAGCGATAGGAAGAGGGGTAGTGGCTTCAAACTGGAAAAGGGTAGATTTAGATTAGATATCGGGAAGAAATTTTTCACTGTGAGGGTGGTGAGGCACTGGAACAGGTTGCCCAGGGAAGTTTTGAATGCCCCATCCCTGGAGGTGTTCAAGGCCACGCTGGATGGGGCTTTGAACAACCTGGTCTAGTGGGTTGGAACTAGATGATCTTTAAGGTCTCTTCCAAGCCAAACAATTCTATAATTCTATGGTCTCCCAAAAGGTACTCCCAAGAGGAGGATGGATCTCGAAGGGGCTCATCACAGGTGCTGCATCCCTTGCACCCCTTGAAAAATGTTTGCACTATGTGATGTCTTTGTTTCAAGATATAATAAAGCTGGGCAGCTTGCAAGCCGTCGGCTTGTGCTTGCCTTCTCCCTGGTGTTCATGCGCTTGGCAGTATCTTTGCTTTTGCTGAAGGAGTGTGGATTTGTTCTTAACTCTTGCTGCTCTGTGAAAGTAGAGAGCAATCAGAGAAAGAATAGGTTTGCATTTTGCAGGTAGGCAGAGGGTGGGCACCAAAACCCGCTCCTCTTCTTTAATCTTGGGTGCTGAAGGTGATCAGAGCTCTTTATATAGACCTTTATCTGTTGGCAGCTGAGTTAACTAGTGGTCCCAGAAAGCTCTTACAGAAAATTGATTTTACCCACTTCAGTATCGTTATCCCTGTCCTATTGGCGCGCAGGCTGTTGCGCAGCCAGTTCTTGGGTGGGGAAAGCTGAACATGGTTTCCTTTGCTGTGGATATATCCATGTATCCTATGGATATATGAATAAAAACCCTGTTGATAAAAAACATAGGTTTTGGGATTAGAGATTTAGATTTAGAGAGAAAATAAAATCCTCTCTGTCTGTAGCAGTGTGGGGAACACGTGGCTGCAGCTGTAACAGCCTTAGAGTATGAATGGTGCAGGGCAAGGAAAACGTGATCAGCATTGTTTCATTGCTGCCTTGCCTCACTGTCTCTGCTCCACACCTGGCCTGAGGACACACGTGAGAGCAATACGAGATGTTCAGCCCCTTGTCATGTTGTGTCTTTTCCTTGCCTCTGGCCTGAACCTAGGTCTTTTGCTTGCTAGTTCTTGAAATTTTACTGGTAGTCCTCCTGGTGATACATGTCATGTTGAACTCCTGTGTCATGGGAGCATGTGACAGAGAGAATCACAGCCCTTATTTTAATAAAACTTAATTCCCCTGCCTCCATAAAAATACATATGTAAGAAGACACAGCTGAGCCCTCAGGTCTAGATATGAGAAGGTAGAGGGAAGATCTCTCCCCAGGGTGTGTGTGTGTGTATTTAAGCACTTTCCTAGTGTGGGGATGTGGACTCCTGGGGTCGTTGGATTCGCTGAGGCCATTGCAGTGGGGATTGCTGGGGTGAAATGGGGTTTGAAGCTGGCTGTGAAAAAAAGTTAATGACCTGAGTCCTCTTCCAATTTCATACTAGGTTAGTTTTTTGCATCTTCTTTCCAAGGATAGAAGAAATTCATAATAGCAATCAGGGCCAGAGCAAACAGCTTTAAAACTCGATGCATGTCCTCCCCCTATCCCATCCCTCCAGCTTTCCCAGACACCTGCTTGCTTCCCTTCCACCCACCCAGCAGAGACCCCCATTAACTCAGCAGCTTATCACCTGGCCAATTAAGCACATCCACCTCTGGTGCCTCTGTCTGTCCCCACGCCCTTCCTAGAGCATCCATGACCCTCTAGGCATCATGGCAGACCCCTTTCTGGAGCTAAGGGCAGTTGGGTCAGCCCCTCCTGCACATGGTGCTGTGTAGCAGAGGGAACTACTTCTCTTTTTATTAATGAGAGATAAAATACACCAGCACACATAGTGGCATTTCCATACAGATTATTTGATGGTCCCTGGAAGTGAGCTGAACCCTTCCCTCTGCCCCCACAGACCCTGGGACAATCAAAGTTGACTTTGTCCCATGTTTTACACTGGCTTAGTACCCTACTGGGTCTTTTTGGGCTGCTGCTGGTTAGGGGATGATGGGTTTTTGTTTGAAACCCTGAAATGGTCATTAAGTCAACCAGTTTGGCTTCCTGCATGGCTAAGGGAGAGAGCCCCAGAAATGTAATGGGCTGCTCTCATGGGCCAACAGCTCATGCTTGATATTTATAGAGAAATGGAGCTTTGAAAAGACACCATTTTTTGCCTCTCCTGCTGTTCTCTAGCTAGGGCAGAGCCTTGCTGTTAATAAGGGAAATGCAGACATCTCTTCACAGTAAAGGCAAAAAATAAAACCCCTTTTGCTTTCCTTCCCATCTTGTCAGGAGCACCCTGCTGTTCCCCTCCTCTTTCTTCCCATCTCACAAAGGGAGTGGATTCTCTCTCTCGGTTGTGCTTCTCACTAGAGGACTGGTTGCTGAGCGTGTCCATGCAGCCATACTGTATAGCTTCAGTTGGCTTTTAATGGCAAGCAGAAAGAAATGAGCAATGGTTTGGGAAAGGGTGAGTTTGGAAGACCTGGGGTCTGTTGTGCTTTGGAGTTGCTGTATAGCCTTGGAAAAGTCACTTCTGTGCATCTGCTCTCTACCTGTAAGCTTAGCCTCTGTCTGTATCAATATGGTCTGGTTGACTACTTCAGTATTAAATGGCAGTCATGTGTCACTTTTAACCATATTCCATCCATGGAGGAAAATATGCGGGTGTTGAAACAAGGGTGACTTTGAAGCTGAGCCTCAGATGTTTGTGTTTCTTGGGTGCTTTCAGTAATATGACCCATGCTTTATGATACAGGCTGGAAATACCACAAAAGGCTATTTTGAGCCCTGCTAGCTGTAATTGAGATCCAGGCTCCTACCAGCCCTTGCAAAACGAGCCTGACAGCCTGCACTATGTTGTTCTAGTGAAAATGTGTTTCTTAAGCTTTTTGGCTGTGCTTTGGGTAGACATTTGTGGTCCGAGGTGTGTGTAGTCTCTGTCACCAAAAGAATGGCAGCTTTGTCTCTGCAGGACTTGTTGGATGTGTGTCATTTTCTGCTCTGGAAAATCACTGGCCATGCAAGAGTCTCCAATGAGAAAACGCTTGATTAAAAACTCTGAGGGATGCTCCATGGTGAACGTATGGGAGAATCCATTTCCCAGCTCTGCTCCAGTCTGCAGGGGCTATTAGGAGATTCATTTGTTCTTGAATCCTGCAGGTTTATAAACAGGGGCTCTTTTCTTCAGCTGAGTTGAAAGTAACAACTTCCATTTGATTTCCTGTGGGACTGGAGCTGGCTGTCTCTTCCTCAGTTCACGACTGTAGAAGTGGGGAGAAGAGGGGAGTAGGGAAAGCCAGGAGAGCACCAAGAGGGTCTTGGTTTGTGCCAAACTAGGAAAACCTGCATTGTGTCAAGGATGGGTAGCAAATCTTGTGATTACATGCCCAGTAAAACTTGTGCTGCTGCAGTGGCGGTTTCCTGCCAGAAGGAGTAGCCCCATTAGATCTCTTGCTGCAGCATCCCTGCTGTAGGTGAGTGTATGAGGAAGGGGCTGAGGACATGATTTGGCTCTTAGGCTGAACTGCTTGACTTTAGAAGGTAGGGATAACGGACAGCTTTCCCTGGGCTGGTGCAACACTCAGAACAACACGCTGGCATTTCTGAGGCCTCTGAATGCCACCAGTATGTTGAAGATAACTTTGGGCTCATGACTGAGAGATGTTATCACAAGGAAACCCACAGTGCCTGAGAGTTTGCAGAGCTCATTGCAGGACTGAGATTGGAGAAAACAGGTGGGCTGGCTTCTCTTTCCATTTTTTTTTTTCCTATGCCATACCCGTGAAGATTCAAATGCTCCTGGGACCTGTACAGGTCTGAGGCTTCTTGGTCACTCGGTAGCTGGTGGGGTCACTTCAACCTTGCAGAATGGATTGAAAGGCTTTTAATTGGAGCTCCTCACCCTCCTGCACAGGGATCGAAGGGCTGTGCTTCTTGACTTGTGAGACAGAATGACTGCAGGTGCTGTGAGAGAGCAGGAAATCAACTCTGTAAAGCTGTCCAGAAAGCCTTGAATTCAGGTACAAGCCTCAGGTTTATAGGAACATAAAAGGAACCATGGAAGCTAAATATGGGTCAGAGCACCTGCAAAAAGAAAAAATGGAGGGATTGCAGAGTTACCCTAATTTCTCTGCCTTCGGATTTCTCTGCTGGTTTCAAACCTGCCTGGGATCCTAGTCCCTGAAGGAGTCTTTGGGATCCACATGAGGAAGGAATTTTACTGGGGAAGGCAGCAGGCAAAAGACGTCATCTAAATGCCTGTTTTGCAAGGGTCGCATGCTGCTCGGTCATACATGAGATGCTGCTGGCTGTGGTGTCCCTGTTGAGCCCCAAGGAAGGCCAGGGACCTGGAGAGGAGTGAAGAGCTTTACATGTGTTGTTGACCTGGAACTTAAACTTTGCTTCCCTCTGCTCCCTTATCCAGAGGATTACCCCGTGCAGCTCTGCATGCCCTCCTGGGCCCTTAGCAAGGATTCAGCTGCTCTGCAGTCCCCAGCTTCATCATGGGGAAATTTTTTCACCTAGTTGCTGCCAGCATGCTTTTGGCGACCCTGGGTGTCCTGTCAGCTGTTATAGGCCATTAAAGGATTTGTTTCTTGGTGTATGAAAAGGCTTAATTCAATTCTCATTCTCTCCTGGCATTCCTCGGAGGTGAGCGTGTCCCCTCGGCATGAATCCTCCGATACCACTAATTGACTTGAAAGTAGCTCGTGTCTCCTTGGAAATGTCACCCAGCCCTTTTCAAGTGCAATTCCAGGCAATCAGGATCAATATGTTTCTTTAGCTAAGGGTATTAGCACATGACTGACAGCCTTGCGGCATTAGCTTATTCATATGGACTTCCAGATGCTCATTTTTCTTCCCTGTCTCAGCTCTGGTCCCAGGAAGGGGAGACAGAGCTTGGAGTGGAGCCATCCCCCGGGCTGCAGTTGTGGTGGGTACAGTGCTGGCTCTGCCATGCCTGCCCCAAATCTATAGGGTGCTCTCGTCCCCCGTCTCCCAGGTGAAATTAAATTGCATTTCCCCATCCACTTGTTCATAACGTCATGGCCTGGAGATGTTTCGGAAAGGCAAGGGCTGATTTTTTCTGCCCATGTTAATCAGCTTGGTGCTTTGTTTGATATAAGAAAAAGTGTCAGCATTTTTTTGCAGTACCTTTGCACAGAGAATATTGTCAGTGTAATTGTCTCTTCTCAGATCCCTGCCCCCTCACGCTCCTGGGGAGGCTGCGGTCCACAGCAGAGGACTTCCCTTGCTTTCCTTGTCGTATGGTGATGCTGGGGTGGTCCTGGTGCTGTCCTGAGCCAACATTTGGGGTGTTGATTACCATCTTTCCCTCTTGCTTTCTTGTCTAAGGAATGTTTGTGAATTTGTCTTCCTAGCAGCCCCGCGTGGAAGGGGAGTGCTGCTTAGAGGTAGGGGTGTGAAAGCACTGGGAAATGAATTTAGAGGAGTTTACAAAAGCACTCGAGGCAGTGCTTCTGTGAGTGAATTTGATCTGGGCCCAGGTGCCCTCTGCTTTTCTTGCCTCCCTCTCTAATAAGGCTGCCACGGCTGATGCACCTGCACTGCTTCTCTGGAGAGATCTCACATCCCTTCTGCACCCCAACTGTGCCTCTTTCCTTGGGAAGCAGAGGGTACTGAGTCAGGGGACTTAGGAGCAACAATTCAGAAGCAGATCAAAGCATATTTCAGCTTTTCAAAGGAAGAAGCTGAGATACTGAGAGACCAAGAACCATGTCCTAAGTGAGACGATGCTTCTCAGACACAATTCTTCTGGGTGCTCGTCACACTGCCTTGCATCTAGCGGTGCTCCCAGCTCTTGAGAAAAGCTGCTCCCTGGCATCGGTGGGTGTTAGAGCCGCAAGGAAAAAACCTGAAATTAGGTCCCAAGCGGCAAACATTAACATACAGAGGAACGAGGTGTGCTGCACTGTGGTACTGGGAAAACTTTGAGGGCTTCTCTGCCATGCTGTGAATTTGAGTGTCTCCCTTGCAGGGCTGGTGAAGGCACGTCATCTGCTGCCGCCTGGGATTTGTAACTGCTACAGAGGCAGAGGTGGGGAATCTGTGTCAGGGAGCTGCTGAGAGCATGTTCCTGAAAGCCACATGAAGAGATAAACAAGAAAGCCTGGAAATTTTAATCTGTGAGGCTGCACGGATACCTGCAGGTGCCTCTGACTGAATTTTGTGTCCTCTAAAATTAGTCAGGAAGGAGTTAACATGCATGCCCTGTGAAACAGCCAGAACAAGTGCATCCAAAACTCTGGCAATCAGAGGCAAGCAACAATTATTAACGCCTCGGCATTTAATGTGGCAGATCACTTACGCCCCCAGTTATATTGTTGTTCAATTCCAGAGCACTCAGAGTTGTCAGTCAGCAGGTCCATAGATCATGGCGACCTTAGCATCGTGTCAAGGGGCTTCACTCCATCAGGGATAATGAACATCTCCCACCGGTTTCTTCCTATCATTCATTTGAGATCCAGAAGTTCGTCATGCAAATGACAAACAATGTTAATTTTCTGCAAATAATTCCTCCAGATGTCCACGGGATTCCAGCAGTCCTTGCCCAGAACAGTAAAATATGTTTGTCTTCCTCCCTATAATTCATCACCAGGCCCACAAATCTCCTCAAACTCTCTTTAAACAAAGCGGGAGACAGAGCGCAGAGGATAATAGTTCACTGCAGACGTGTCTTGCAGTCTCTCTGTGATGCAAACAGAGAAAGAAGTGGTGGAAGACGTCAGTAAGTTTCTTCTCAGGTGAGCTGACTTTGACAGCGCTCAGTCTTGCAAATGCAGTGAGTGTGATGGTCTGAGCCAAGCCTCACACAATCACACGTCAATGTGGGAGGAGAAACTCAGGAGGAATATTTCTGGGCTTAAAATTTAGGTCTGGCATGCACGAATGGCTAGATCTGGAGTGAAACCTGCTGCAAACCTTGTCTGCGTCACTAGGGGACCCTCCATCGGTTAGGCTTTATCATGGGCCTGTGTCAAGCTGTGTTCTCCAATGAGTACTGAGGCAAATAGGCAGAGTTTGGTTTCTGCAAGCACCCTCAGCTCCCTGAACTCTAGATCCAGCCAAAAAAAAATATGAAGAACTCAAATCCAGGGAGGCTTGGGCCACAGAGCACAAGAAGTTTTGGCTTGGACGAATTTGAAGATATGATGCAGGAATTAGCCCTAGCCAATGTATCTGGAATAGGGCAGGCCCATGATGAGGAAGCCAACAAAATGGCTCTACTTTTTACTCACACAAGATGTCAGCAGGCAGCCAGGACAAAAATCCAAGGAGGATGGTGCAAATCCTGGGCTCCTGCCAATGTTCCAAGGAAAGTAAAGTCAGGAGACCCAGGTTTGCCTCAGGCTTGAAGAGTTTCTGTACTTGTGATTTATTTGGTTGGATATAGAAAAATATCTATTTAATTTGATTTGATATGTATAAATACATGTATTGTTTTATTTGGTTGGACACAAACAAAAATAGGATAGTACGTTGATAGGACAAGAGGTAATGGCTTCAAACTGGAAGAGGGTAGATTTAGATTGGATATCAGGAAGAAATTTTTCACTATGAGGCTGGTGAACCCCTGGCACAGGTTGTGCAGAGAAGCTGTGGATGCCCCATCCCTGGAGGTGTTCAAGACCAGGCTGGATGGGGCTTTGAGTAACCTGGTCTAGTGGGAGGTGTCCCTGCCCAGGGCAGGAGGTTGGAACGAGATGATCTTTAAGGTCCCTTCCAACCCGAACCATTCTGTGATTCTATGATAAAAACATGGACGTCCCAAAACTCTTTCTCCTTTGGCTGATGAGAGTACCCAACTGCATGGTCCTGCCTTGCGTTGGCACCCATGAAGTGCTTCAGTCAGCTTCGGGGCTCAGTCCTGAGTTACAGCATGGAAATGTCCTGACCTGGAGATAGGACTGTCTCAGCACAGGTGAATGATAGAGCCACCCACTAAAAGCATGGCTTGCACGTGCTGGAGGAGACAACACGAGGCCCCTCTTGCTGATAGCACAGCTGAGCAGCATGTGGTGAGTGAATCACTTAACAGAGTACAGCTTTGAATGCTCCTGGAGCATCCTCTCGACTTCAGCAGGGCTTTACTGTGACAGGTGGGTGTTGCTGCTCTGCTCTTCTTGATCTGTTTGCAACAACCCTAGCAGGCCCAGCTTTGCTGTGGCTTTTTCCTCTCTATTCCCTCGGCTCCTGCCAGTCCTCAAAACATACACCCACTCCCTCCCCTGCTGGGAGGGAAACCCTTTTCACACTGGATGAGTTTTTAAAGGTCCCTCTAAGCAGCAGCTGCTGTGTGTCTTTTTGGTTTTTTGGCGTTTTTTATGATGAGCTGGAAATTAATTTCTTTTTCACGGTTGTTGGACTATCCATTCCCCATGTCACAGTGCAGAATGAGCTCATAACTCTCTTGACTGCCTCGTGGCTGAGTTATAGGGTTTTCTGTGGCTTAGCCCAAAGGGTTTAATTTAACTGCGGATGTTTTGAAGAAAGCAGTGGAGATCTGACAACTGTCTAGTGCTTTTGCTGTCCGTACACTTGGAAAGTTTTTCTTAATGTTTGACTGAAAGGTTCCTTTTTTAAAATTAAGTTTAGGATTTCTTGTCCTTTCCACAGATGGGGAAAGGTGGTTTTTTCCCCCCCCTTTCCTTTTTGCTTGTTTGAAGACTGTAACCATGTCTCCATCCTCTCTAGACTGAGCATCACAAATGCTTTCCATCTCTCCTTGCCAGCCATCTCCTATAGATTTCCAGTCACTGTAGTCTGTCTCCTTTGGACTGTCTCCAATTGTTCATACCATCTTGGAGCATCCCAAACTGGACAACATGTTCCAGCTGAGATCTTAACAGTGGCATGTGAGGATAATTTGGACCACTTATGCAAGACATCTTTTTCTGCTTTGATCCTGGTTGCCCTTGGCATGATCTTGAACCCATTTTGGGGCAATGGGGTGAAGTGTTTCAGTTACTGTCTAGGCCACCTGTTGTTGTCTCGTTGTCACTATACACAGACACCAGTAAGACCATCTGTTCTAGGAACCTGTGTCTTGAATCAGGGATGCTTGGGTGAGCTAATATGAAAGGACAAAAGATGCAGTCTGCTTGCAGGAACTGAAGCTCATTAACCCCTCTGCAGATGCTCTCCGTATGTGCTCCTTCATGAGACTATTTACAGGTGGATATGTGTGCGATGCCTATTAATATGCAACCTGTGTTGAGTCCCACCCTAGCTGATTTGCCGTAGCTTTACCAAATGCCTTCTTGCAGCAGGATCGATGCCATGTGGGTTGCTTGTCTGGCAAGTCTAGAGACTAGAGGAGCCACTAGGGACTTGAATTTAATCCCCCCGCAGCGTTTGGGGTCAGTCCCTGGGTATGACACTGGGGCTTTGCTGCTTGTTTAGTGTTCCTTCCATATGGGAAGAAATTGCTCGGGTTGTGTCCACTGGAACACTCTTCTGCTCATAGAGCTGTGAAGGAGCTATGGGGAAAGAAACAAATTCCTCACTCTTTCCTCATCCCTAGCTCTTTGCCTTTTTGTGATTTCTCCTTACAACCATCACCTGACTCATGTTTTTTATGCCCAACCCCTCTTTGGTCCCCTTAATGAGTAATAACATCTTAATGACACTCTCCCATGGCTTTGTCCCTGCAGGGCAGCATCTAATCCTGTAGTATTTGCTCAGTTGAATGGGTCACTGGTTTTACTGGACTTGTGTGAAGGACTTGGTACGGATCCAAGTGCAGTTCAGGGGATGGGCTATGTCTTGGGCTCTTGCAAGGGGGTGATTATATTTCTTCTGGCTTTGATACACCTTGACTTTGGGGTGTGAAGAGCAAAACCAAGACATCTAGTTGTGGAGCAGGATGGAAATAACAGTCATTATCAGGAGAGGATTTGATCACAGCCTGCCTGCTTGTTGGCTCATTAGCTAAGCCAGCTGGAGGTAGAAGGGAGGGCAGGTCCAGCCAACAGCTGCAAAGGGTGAGTAGGAAACCTCAGCCTCCTGAGGAAAGGAGCGACTGAGGTCCTCAAGTTGTTCTCCTCCTGTTCAAGACTAGACCTAAACTAGAGTGTGGTTCTGACAAACCCTGAAAACCTTATGACTTCCTAGCAGTAAGAGTGGAAATGCAGATTTACTGCAATGCACTGGTGTAACTGCTCAAGTTATGCTTGTGTAAGTACAAGACATGCTGCCTTTGATTTAGCCTCTGTCTCAGTGGAAATGACCAAAGAGAACCTGCAAAATCCCTGGTGTTTCTCAGGAGTTTACCCCCAAATGTGGAAGTAAATCAGTGCAACTGGCTTGTCTCGCCTTTACTGGAGTCTTGCAGGCAATCATCTATTTCTGGCTTCACTTGGATGCTGTTTGCAGTCCAAATACTGACAAGTTCTGTGGGACAGCCCCAGTCTCCACCTCAGACTTGTCTCCCAGAGTCAGGCGATTAGATGAGACTCTCTTTCATCTAAGTGCTTTTTTTAATCTTTCTGATCTGTGGAGGGAAGCAGGCAGATGTCATCTTTAAAGGTAAGGAAAATGAAGCCAACATTTTGTATTCCAGAAATCTCATTATTTTCCAACGAATATGCTGATTTTGGATGCTGGGGTTTGGCAGTGACACCAGGGTCAATGCTGAACAAAGCAGAAGTAGGTTCATCCTGAAGAAGCCTGCATGTGTAAAATACGCGTTTTTCTATACAGGTGGAAAATGTGAATTCTCTGTGTCATGTCAAGGAGTGAGGCATTGTGGGTAATTTCCCTTTGACTCCAACTTGATGGTAGCTTTCACAAGAGGAAAAAGTGTGTTTCAAGAAGTTACTTGACACTGATCTGTCCAGAGTACTTTTCCCAGGCTGGATTTGGGGAGGGATTATCTCAGATTTTCATTTAGTTCTGAAATCCTGGGTATTGGTTTTATAAACTAAAACCCTTTCGCGGCAGGTTGCTTGTTCTGTCTTGTTGTTTTAGCTTGATGCATAGGAAGGAATTTAAATTTTCTGAAAGGATGGGGCCAGAGCCTCGCCAGGGTAAATCAGCATCGTTCAAATATTTAAAGGCAGATGCATCAATACTGGCAGCTGAGGATCTGGTTTACTTTGATTAAAATCTGATCAAGATTACTCAGCCTTACCAAGGGACTTGGATTACCCGTCTATAAAAAGAAGAGTAGGAGAGGAGAGGACATTAAATACAAAAATAATCCAATGAAGGACGTGAAGCTAAACTCATTGCAAATTGAACAATAATGAAAACATCCTCCTTAAACAGGTGGAGGGCAGCAGGGCTTGTAGATAAACACTGTGCTTGGAGCTAAGTCTGAGGCAGAAATGTTGCTCTTGGGTTTCTTGTGGCCATGGCCCAGTCTTTTAAAGGCAAATTTTTTTCAAAGGAGAGCCTTGCTCATTAGAAAATCCCCAAGGGACTGTTGCAGGAGGAGATGTGGGTGACAAATCCTTTGGAAAATCGTTGCCTCTGCTTCCTCAGGAGACCTGGGTTGGTGCCAAATCTCACTAGCAGAGAGGTGACTGAAGCTGAAGAACAGAAAATCAACTCTGTTACAGCTTTCAAAATGTGAAATGTGCATTTGTCTTCAGGGTTTCTTACAATGGTTGAACTTACCCTCTCCCCTTCCATTGCAGCATTTTTTCTTCCCCTGGTTTTTCATTCCTTTCTAAATGTAAAATATATTTAGGGAATGTTATTATGCCATGTGATTAGGCTTGATGGACAGTGACTGATAGGGATGCTGCACCAAGCCCTTTGCTTGCTGGGTGGTCAACATGAGTCTGTCAAACCACTGAGCACATGTCTAGCTTTCCCAAGATTTCTTTTGCGTATGGTCCGTAAGCACAATAAAATCTGGTCTTGCCTGTGCTCTTGTGAAGTAGTGGTGTAGCTACTGGTAGGGCAGGCATACTTGGGTCTGAAGCTAGATAGCTTTTGAAGCCCCCAGACCCTATTGGGGCCAGCAGATTTATCTCTCCTCTTAATGGAGCATAACAGCTTGCTCAGTGGGCTTGCTTCAATGGGACGAGCATCCCTTGGTGATCTTTGTTAAAAATATGTAGAAGGAGATCTTCTATGGGGGTTGCAGGACTTGTGACTAGAGTGTCCTTTTGTATCCAAGACAGGCAACAGTGAACAAAATGCACAGTGAGCTAGCTGTTTAGGAGTCTGTCTGGGGTGAGTAGAAGATGCTTTGACTACATCAGAGGACTCTGGCAGCCTGGAGAGTGGGGCTGAGTGGCCTTAAAAATACTGGTGACTTAAACTGATGCATCTAAGATTGTTGGAGGAAAGGCGAGTGGCTCATTGTGGGTCATCCTGGACCATCCATATACATGGATGGTCAGCGATATCGCCTGAATTCCCCAGCAGCTATGCCAGTCTGTCCAGTTTTCTTTAATTGGAATTAGGGTCAGATGAGGATAAGATTGTGTTTTAATAAGTATTTGTTAGCAAGTGCTTTCTTCCCCCTCTCCCCCCCAATATTGTTAATTTTTCTTGCAGTAACACGTGCGTGGTTCAGCTTCTGTTGCTCCATGTGTCATGCTCTGTTAGTCCATCTCGCTCGGAGCCACAGAGCGGAGGGAGCGCTGCCAAGGCTTTTTCTGGGAATTTGCTCTGGTTCTATTGCTTCTCTGGGAGTGCTCAAGTGATGTTTTGTTTACAGGGGGAATAAAATGCTTAAATGTCAGCTTCCGAATGGACTATTGGAGACCCAAGGCAAGGACCAGCTGCCTCTTTGTCTCTGTGCATGGGTGCCTACACACACATAGCCACAGTAAGTTTGGGGTGATGACTTTTTGAGAGAGAAAAGTTGCTAAGCAGTAAATGTGACCTCCTTGCCCTATTTTAAAAGATGTGAGACTTTGCTTAAGGCAGCCTTAAGATGAAGGTTCTTCCCCCTGCCAGTCCTTTCCCAGGTGCAAAAATGGGGGCTACAAGTGGCTGTGATACCCCATGGAGGGTTACTCCTTTCTGTCTGAGATGCAATTGCATTTTCACTTGGGTTGGATGTGAAATGGTGTTTAAAAACATTGTTAATTGAAATGCATTGGTGAACACATTTTTAAAACACCTGCTTTCTTATTGGAGACGTGCTTATACTTACCCAGACTAAACAGCTGCAGGGAAGGTAAAGATGCGGTGCTCTGCAGTAGGCCAGGCTGCTCAATTGTTAGGACAGAGTTGGCTTTCTGACGACTCAAGAGGGAGCTCAGCTGCCCCTCAGCTATTTGCAGATCCAAAGATCAGTGCTACTGTGGTTATGAGCCAGGACTCTGAGTATTGCATTGAGCAGAGCTGGGACCAAAAGCTCAGGCTCAAAGTGCATATAAAAGCAAGCAGCTGAGGGTTCCCAAGTGCCAGGTTTGCACAGGGCACTCACAGGCAAGTCACAGAAAAATAATAAGGTGGATGCTAGGTATGGGATTCTTGCTGCTTGCCTCTGTTTCTTTCAGGCCATGGGAGGGTCCAGGGGGAATTAAAAATTTCAAGCCTTTGTTTGAACCGTCTGAAGTAGATCAGGAATGAGAGGTGAATGTTGTGCAAAATCAGAGGCTTTACAACTGCAGGAGCTGGTGATGCTGAGTATCTTATACTTTCTGATTTATAGTTCCTTCCTGATCTGGAGTCTTCTATCAAATATCTTTGTATGCAAAGCCTGAGGAATATTTGATGGGAAAGCCCATTTTCTGGTGGGACATGCCTGCAAGCCCTCTCTGTCAGGTAACAGCAACTGCAGAGCTCTTGGCCACCAGAGTAGACCAGAATTACACAGACACAGGACTGGTAAGCTGTGGTCACTATATTGTATAGCTCCATGACCCACACCTATGCCTGCAGCACCCTGGGTTGCAGAGCATGTGTGCTCACTCGATGTATGTAACTTCAGTTCTGGGTACAGCGGGTAGCTTCATGCTGTGCTCCAAGTTCCTGGGCTATGTTTGACCTTCTATCCTACATGGGTTCCCTTCTTCTGAGGTCTCTAAGAGTTGGACATGTCAGCTGCCCACACCCAGTTGTAACACCCTTCCTTCTTGCCTTTTGTTTTCTTTCCTGAGAAAATAGGGTTAATGTGTTTTTGGCTCCTTTTGCCCACCCCTAATAACTTTCTAGCCTGACATCTGATTGCAGCTGTTTGTGCCAGAGATCTTAAAGATAACAAGTTCCTATCAGCTTGATATAAATAGATGGCCAGCAAGAAGACTTTATTTTTGTCCCTCTATGCCAAGGGAGTTCAATCCTTATCAGTCCAAGAGCATCTGTGTGTGAGAGAATTGAGGAAGAGAGAGACGTTATGAATGGGGAAAACTGCACTTGAAGCCAATACCCTACTGCATCCTGGAGAATACCCCCGTGATGTGTAACTCCATGGAAAATGGAAGTATTGCAGGCTCTGCTACTGGATGAGCACTGGGTGAGGCTTTCTTTCACTGCAGCCTTTCATCAGAGGCTGGAAGCAGCAATGTGTGTGGTGTTGCTTGCCTGACTCGGAGCAGAGAGCTCAGAGGCAGGACCCTGGCAATGGAGCAGAGGGTTGCAACCTGCTTCCCAGGGGGATGAGGCTGTTTTAGCCTCTGGATGGTTGACGGGGCAGCTTTTCCCTTCAGCAGCACTCGCTTTCCCTGGGCAATAGCCATTTTTTCTAGGATGGTCCTCTGGTTCCTTTCCTGCCCTCTTTCCCTTCTGCAGGAAGCTGTTTAATCAAGGGTGTATCAAAATCCATCTGTCTACGCTAGTGTCAACCACTCAGCTTCAGGGACATTTTAAACAATTTTCTTTCCACACCCTGTAATGGATTTCATTACTGAGGGAATGGAGAGCAGAGCTGCAAAGGTATTTTAATTACATCTGATTATGGCATCTTGCAGGCTCGCCCCTGTCAGTTGTTCTGTCACAGCACCATTTAGAGCCCGCTTCTGCCAGCACAGGCATGCTAGCTGGGCTTTACTGATCACAGAGGAAAATACTGATATTTCACTCCAGACATCATCTTGGGGCTGTCGTGTCTTTCTCTACCTTGCTTTTGCGGCATCAGCTTCTTCCACATTAGAGGATTTCAGTCCTTCAATATAATGCCACTTAGAAGCAGGAAAAAACACAGTCACCTGCCGTATTGTGTGGGCATAGTATCTGGGCAGTGCAGAGGTACTTTGCTTGTTCTTAAGAGAACCTGCCTTACTGCAAGGGAGATGTTCCTTTGAACCCTTTCCCCAGCTCACATCTTGGTTTCACAGCCTGTCAACATAAAAAGGGCTTCCCTTTTTCTCAGTCAAGCAGGGGAAGACTGAAATGCTGTCTCCAGCACAACTATTTGGGGGAAGAAGGAGGAAATGAGACATGGAGAGCTGCTGGTCTCGCTGGGCTGAAACACCCCGATCAGACCCATGGGGCTGGATCAGCGAGTGGAGTAAGTCCTGAGACAAGCAGGAGTGCAGCAGGTGCGACGAAGCACATTTTTGGAAGTGCCTGCTCGCCAAACAAGAGGAACTCCAGCTGGGTGCATATTGAAATGCTAGTAACTATTGTATCTTTACATGGCTTTAGGTTTATTTTCATTAGCGCTCAGGGCTAGTGGTATCTGCAGTGCTGCCTGCGTGTTTTCTGGAGCATTCAGCAGGTAGTGGCTCTCAGTGCCCACACGTTGACCTGCATTTTCAAAGCATTTAGCGTGCAAAAGGCAGAAACTGTTTGAATCTAACCTGGAGTTTGGAGGAAGGAGAGTCCAAGGAGGAGGAGGGCAGAGTTAAGGTCATTTTTTTGGTGTGACTGCTAATATGTGTTTCCATTCTTGCCAAAGCTTTTGGTTCTGATTTAATAGGAAACATAATCCTTAATATCCACAAGTTTTCAATGTCAGAAAGTGTTTGTGTTCCTAACAACACTCATCTGTGTCATTTCCTCCTCTTAATAGATATAACTTCAGCTGCAAATTAGAGAAGTGTTTTGTTTGTGATTCCTAGGTGCTCTACACTTGATGCATTGTCTTCCTACAGAGGCAGGGCAAACTCTGCTCCTCCCTTCTGGCCTGGGTTGCAATGATGGATTAAGTAGGTAAGTAATAGAGTGGTAATGAGATAACCACTGACATCAAGCATTAACGTGGGAATAAATGAAGTTACCATCCAGAACTAATGGCCTGAACTATCACTGGGTTGTAATTAATGAATATGGTGGCTGAGATTTACAAGGATATTTTAGGATGCTGCTTGCATGCAGCTTTGGGTTTTATGGCTTGGTTGGAGAGAAATCAATTAATGCCAACAACTTAATGAATGGGCAGAAGCTGTTCTTTGTCAGTTTGTAGTGCCCCTTTTGTGGAAGAGGCTAGACTGGCACTGCCTTTTCTTTGCTTTGGGGGTGGAAGAAGGTAGGATGCTGCGGCCTCTGACTCCAGGTCACTCTGTAGTGGCTAGTAGAGATATGTTGCAAGGTATCCTGGAGGTCTTGTTTCTTCTTTTTTATTAGGGCAGAGTAGCAGGAGTCTTTGTGGAAACAGTACATCTGAAGTGAGTCCATGCAGCAGGCTGACAAGTTTGCTTGTAGAAGGGATTGATGGTGATGGGGATTCTCCAGCCAGAACCTCTGAACTGAACAAGGACAAGCCACCCTGTTTTGCCCTGTGAAGGCAGGATATCTAGTTCCTTTTTCAGGTCTTCTCCTCCCTGCAGCTGTGGCTCTTACCCCCAGCATGTCACCTCCTCCCTCGCTCTGGGGTCCTGTGTGATCCAATGATTGCCTGCACCTAGTATGTGAGCCTCCTGGAGCTGGAGTTGAGGTGTCCAAGCTACGTACATGCCGTGTGCCCAGGCTCAAGGGGTCTTGTCTGAAGAGCTGTCTCTCCCTGCTCCCATATCTTACTAGGCATGTGACCCTGCTAAACCCTTCTGAGATGTGTGAATAACGCTTTTGAGGTGGTTGCTAGGCTCTTGCAGAAAACGCAGCAGAGCAGTCCAAATTCCTCATGTTAATTGGTAGGACTACTCCAACCATCTAACTGCTGCCTCCCTCATCTTTCCATGGCAACACTCTCTCTACAGCAGCCCAGGTGCTTGTGGTTGGATATAGAGGGATTTTTTGAGCCCTCTGTCTTCCAAATCACCCCTTGGAGCATGGAGGGAACATCTGTACTTTTAAAGTATGGGCATCATGTGATACATCAAATAACTTCCCTTGGTGTAACCATATTCCTTTTTTATGCTGTCAGAGACAGAAAACTTTGGAAACATGCCTGAATTGAACCCTTGCATTTCTTTGGTGGAAAGAGCTGTTCCCCTGATTTTCTTAACGGGGAGAGAAGGGTGCTGAAAGAGTCCTGAGTGTTCCTCTTCCTTCCCGTGGCCTGAGCCATCACTCCTTTCTGTGAGCTGGAGAATGGAGAGGGACCACAGCTCACAGCATCAGGTGAGCAAAGGGAAGAACAATCTCCTTCTCTCCTGCAGAGCCAAGCCTGGATGGAGCTATGATGTCTCCTTTGGGAAGCCAGGATGATGTCTGGAAAGAGCTGGAGATGAGAACAGGGAGAGTGGACAGGAGAGAAAAGAGTGGCTCAAGCATTGCATCATCCTCACCTCTGCCCCCTGCTGTGAATAAAGGTGTGTGGGACACATGAGACAGCACAAACAGGGGCACTGCCTGTTGGGCGATACCCAACTCTGCCAGCATGGGCAGAGTTGGGTATCGCAGAGCAGAGGGCTGGTGTGGAGGACAAAGTGTCCTCTCTTCCTGCTCCCTACCTCTCTGAAACATTCTCCATGCATCTTCTAGAACCATTACCTCTTTCAGGACTCATTTTATAGGCATTTTTAATGATTTCAGGGGAAAATGAGACTCAGATGGCCAGTGACAAACCCAGCCCAAAGCTGCCCAGACTTGAGGAGGTTGCCACTTTGCCTGGAAGCGTTATGTTTCCTTAGTGCGGGCTCAGTGGTTCCCTTCCATGCTGAACAGGAGGAAGAAATTTCCACCTGCTGGACCAGCACAAGCCAAGACCCAAACTGAACAAAGAACGGACAGTGTATTCGGGAATATGTAAATCCTCCTCCCCCCGCCCTGGGAATTTTATTGCCCTCAAAAAAGTACACAGTGTGGCTGTCATTCCCAAGGAGCCCAGGCGAGCCATTATGTGGCAAGGGAAAATTACTCGGGCTGTTTTCCAGAAGGCAAATGAGCAGGAATTTTCCTCCGACCGGTTCAGGACAAAGTTAATGTAGGGAAAGCCATTAAAATTAATGCTGGTAAAAAAGGACAAAAACCAGCAGGGTTGTAACAAAATTTGGACCAGATTGGGTTTTGCAGCTGTTGTGCTGCATGCTGTCTTAAAGGCAGCAGGCAAAGGGAGGGGGTAAGCTGAGCTCAGAAAGCTCTTTTTGGAGGGGGCTGTGAGCTTGAGGTTGGGGGCATCTGGGCTCCAGTGGCACTGGCTTCGTGGTTCAGCACTTTAATCTACCTGGGGCCACTGTCATTTTCTGGGAAGCAGTGATGCTGTTTCGTCTGATGGTCATTACATCTTGTATCTATTCATGTAATGGTTATCTGCTGTCTTCCAGAGGCTGCCCTCAACATTCAAGCCCTGCTCTAGGGCTCTGGGAACGTGCCCACGTGTGGCTGCTGGCTGCAGGTGTTTTATGTGAGCATGTTTGGGAGTAGACCTTGGGCTGTTGGGGCAGTGACTTCCTCCAAGAAGTTGATCCTGAGTTCAGCTGGAAAAGGTGCAAAGGGGCACGGTGATTCCCTTCTCTGTTTTGTCTGCTCCGATGGGAGCATGCTCAGGCTGGGCAGAGCGAGGGTTACTGGGGATGTGGGTCAACTGTACTGGGAGGAAGGCTCAGGTTTGATGCCTTGTCTCAGATTGGTGGTTGGTAGAGGCTAAACAGGGACCAGAGCATCCCAGGGAAAATACCGTAGCGCAGGAGCTGTGTGTTACTGTGCTCTTCTGGGTAAATGTCTTTTTCAAACACCACAGCATACTAACATAAGCCAGTCAACTTCTCCAAAACTTCTGGCACCAGATATTCCACTGACTTGATGCTTTGGAGTAGGTCAAACTTTTCTCCAGTGAAACTGCCAGCAGGTTGCTGTCTCAGAGGTACTGTAGGTGAGGTGGGCAGAGGTGGAGAGCTTTAGTTTGTTTTACATGAGACATCACCAAAGAATCGAAGTGACAGAATTATTTTTGTGGAAGTGACTGTGTGAAATATTTCTTCATTTTGGTTATTTGAAAACCAAAACTGTTCATGGGTTTTAAAATTCATGTCCCCTCCAGGTTGCTTTGTTTTGTTTCGTTTCTTATTCCCTCTCCCTTATTCCTCAGAGGGAACCATCCGAGCCTACACAGTGTGTTATTTCTTGAGGAAATGCAATCGTTTTCCAGTCAAACCTAGGCTGGAAATGCTTCTGGTGATTCATTTGTCTGAGAAATTTAAAAAAGCTTGGGTGGAACAGAAGCCAGGCTGGTTCAGGGAGAGCTTTCTTGTGTTTGAAGACCCACTTGAGTGGCAGAGTTGTTTCAAAAGCTTTTTACTGGAAAAAGAAAAACTTACAGGTGTTGTTTGGGAGACTTGGACTCCGGCCATTCTTCTGTCGTACCTTCTTGTATGATACCAAGATCTGGAGCCTGGCCATCCTGGTCCCGGCTTCCCATGCATGCTTCATTGCAGAGCTGTGCCACCTCTCAAGAGTCCTGTGCATTGAGCCCTTTGCTCTGTAGGGGCGCCACTTCTGCAGAGTGGGATGGAGGTGATGCCATCTTTGCCTTGACTATACTTTGTACGAAAAGTCTTTCCCAAGAGTGAGGATCATATGGGTGCAGAGGTGTATCTTGAATGCAGCAGGGACCTTCTGCTATTGCACAGTGAGGGGTTTAGATCATACATCATCGTTATACATCTACTCAAGCTCCTCACCACCAAGAACCTCTTCCTGAGGTTTCCCAGCATCCATCAAGGTTGAGAGCCAGGCACCAGAAAGGCAGATTCAGTGGTATTAGCCACCACAAAATCCCCTGCAGAATATCCCTCTTTGGCCTTCAGTTTCCCCACCTATAAAACATGCTTGTTTTAACAGTGCGCTCTTTGAGATACGGCTTTCTGTTCCCTCATACAATGAGGAGTTGTGGAAAACCACCAAGCAATGGCTGAAATCAGATGAGCTGCTCTGTCACATCCCAAGAGTAATTGTGGGTTTTGAGCCCTGTTTTTATCCTCTCTATGGCATGTCCCAGAGCTAGCTTGATTGGAGGCAAAGTGCATCATGGAAACAGGACTGTGCTGGAAATGCTTGGGCAATGGGGATGCTTCACCTGGAACAGGAGTGGTGGCAAGTGCCTGTGTGTCTGGAAATACAGCAAGAAGTGGGCTGGATAGAGGAGACCACCTACTCCTATTGCTGTCTGCTTTGTGAGCTGCCAGCTGTGCTGTCTAGTGCTGGCCAGATCCACAGTGTAACTGCTCATCTCCAGTCCTTGCCTTCTCTCTGGCCCACAGGCTGCTTCTCCTATAAATAGCCCAGTGGGAAGCGGAAAACAGAGCCACCGCAAATGGCCCCCAGTTCCACGTGCAGCCATGTGTGAGATACCAGATAGGGGCTGTCAATTCCTTGCCTCGAGCCACCCGTGAAACCTCATTAAAAATGGTGTCCTCTTCCCTAACCCCCATCACCCCCTCCCTTCCCACTTCAACTTGCCTGCATTCAAGCACCCTTATTAAACATGCACTTCTAAGCAAGGAGCGCTGACTTCCCCTTAATTGAGGCATAATAATTAGAGCATTAACACATTAGGAGGGTGAGACAGCATGTTTAGCTTTTGTGATTAATTATCTGAGGATTGTAATAAGTTGTTAAGACATTAATTACTCTGGCATGTTTATTGCTCTTTATTGCAGAACGGACACTTGGTAGCAGCAAGTGCTGGTACGTCTGGAAATACAGCAACAAGCGGGCTGAAGGGAGGAGACCACCTACTCATTTACAAAACAGTGAGCTGCTGGTGGTGGGGACATCCTCCTGGGTAAACCTTCATAACCAAATAGGTTTATTTCTCTTTCATCTCCAGGAGGCCACAGATGGATAGAAATTTTATGTGAATCCCTTAGGACAATCTAGGACCTGGAAGGTCCTTTCTGATCTTTTCATGTGGATTTTTCTACTCTTTCAATTGAAGTGTTTGCTTCCTGATGGTTTTAGCTCCCCCTCATTTGGATCTTTGTGTTTCCAAATCTGGTCGGTGTGGCTCAGCCTGTCTTGATCTTACCAGGAAGGCTGGCTGTATTGACGCTGTCCTGCATGACATCCTGGTCTCTAAATTGGAAAGGCATGGATTTGATGGATGGACCACTCAATGGATAGCGAACTGGCTTGATGGCCACACTCAAAGGGTTGCGGTCAACAGCTTACTGTCCAGGTGGAAACCAGTGATGAGTGATGTTCCTCAGGGGTCAGTATTGGGACCAGTGCTGTTTAACATCTTTGTTGGAGACATGGACAGTGGGATTGAGTGCACCCTCAGCAAGTCTGCCAACAACACCAAGCTGTGTGGTGCAGTCAACATGCTGGAGGGAAGGGAAGCCATCCAGAGGGACCTGGACAGGCTTGAGAGGTGGGCCCGTGTGAACCTCATGAAGTTCAGCCAGGCCAAGTGCAAGATCCTGCACCTTGGGATGCACCTGGGTGTCGTGGTTTAGCCTCAGACAGCAACAAAGAACCACGTGGGCACTCTCTCAAAGTCCCCTCCCCCTCCCCCGCTGGCTCAGACTTCGCATGGCTCACATGGGATGGAATACCTGTGTCCCTGGCAGAGACTGGGGAGGATCAGCCCTATCCCCACAGGAACCAGGACACTGGATCACAGCAATCCCGAGCACAAATACCTGTTGGGCANACACCAAGCTGTGTGGTGCAGTCAACATGCTGGAGGGAAGGGAAGCCATCCAGAGGGACCTGGACAGGCTTGAGAGGTGGGCCCGTGTGAACCTCATGAAGTTCAGCCAGGCCAAGTGCAAGATCCTGCACCTTGGGATGCACCTGGGTGTCGTGGTTTAGCCTCAGACAGCAACAAAGAACCACGTGGGCACTCTCTCAAAGTCCCCTCCCCCTCCCCCGCTGGCTCAGACTTCGCATGGCTCACATGGGATGGAATACCTGTGTCCCTGGCAGAGACTGGGGAGGATCAGCCCTATCCCCACAGGAACCAGGACACTGGATCACAGCAATCCCGAGCACAAATACCTGTTGGGCAGAGAATGGATTGAGAGCAGCCCTGAGGAGAAGGACTTGGGGGTGTTGGTGGACGAGAAGCTCAACATAAGGCAGCAATGTATGCTCACAGCCCAGAAAGCCAACTGCATCCTGGGCTACATCAAAGAAGCATGGACAGCAGGTTGAGGGAGGTGATTCTGCCTCTCTGCTCTGCTCTCATGAGACCCTACCTGGAGTACTGTGTCCAGCTGTGGAGTCCTCATCACAAGAAGGACACGGACCTCTTGGAAAGGGTCCAGAGGAGGGCCACAAAGATGATCAGAGGGCTGGAGCACCTCTCCTATGAAGACAGGCTGAGAGAGTTGGGGTTGTTCAGCCTGGAGAAGAGAAGGCTCCGGGGAGACCTTATAGCGGCCTTCCAGTACCTAAAGGGGACTACAGGAAAGCTGGGGAGGGACCCTGTATCAGGGAGTGTAGCAATAGGACACGGGGTAACGGTTTCCAACTGAAAGAGGGGAGATTTAGATTAGATATTAGGAAGAAATTCTTTCCTGGAGGGTGGTGAGGCAGTGGAACAGGTTGCCCAGGGAAGTTGTGGATGCCCCATCCCTGGAGGTGTTCAAGACCAGGCTGGATGGGGCTTTGAGCAGCCTGGTCTAGTGGGAGGTGTCCCTGCCCATAGCAGTGGGGTTGGAACTAGGTGATCTTTAAGGACCCTTCTAACCCAAATCATTCTATGATTAATTAAAGTACAGGCTAAAGTTCAGAGTGTCAGCAGTGGCCAAGGAATGAACCAGGACTCCAGTTCCCTCCCTCACTGCTCCGTTGGATGAATTTTCTTCTGGAGAATTGGGAAGTAGGTTAGGGAAGGGTGTTGCTCCAGTGTCAGGAGAGGTTTGGCCTGCCATAGACTGCTCTTTACGCAACAAGCTGCTCTATGGTCCCTAGAGAACTCCATGCTGGTCTGTCAGATTGGGTCTAATGGCAAAGTTTGGGCATGGAGAAAGGGTAGGTTTTGTATGCACCTGAAACTGACAAAGAGAAAAGGCAGCCAGATCAGCAGGAAGACATGGTGGGCCTGTTCTCAGCCTTCTTCTCTTCCCATGAAACAGTCATGGTGCCAGACTCTCCCTGCCCCAACCTCCCTCTGCAGTTATGTGTGCTGGGGAGAACATGGGAGACACGGTGGCAGCCCCAGACACTGTCACAGATGAAGAAATTTGGGAAGATGATGAAAGACAAGAAGGTGGGGAAGCTATGGATGTGCTGTGTTGATACAGATTTCCTGTGGCCCCCCGGACCTGATGTTTCTGGTTTCTAGGCTGTTGCTGTATCCTCATGTTATTGCAACACACGCTTGTGTCTTGGGACAGCAACTGGTGGATGCAAGGGGCAGGAAAGGGGTCCTCTGTTGCCTCTTGTTAGAGTTAAAACATGTGACGATCCTGACCAGTCTTTGTCCTCCCAGGACTGACCCAGTGGTCTCTTTCCCCATGGCTTCCACCACTTTGAGCTGGTGGCTAGGGAACAAAAACCCACTGCGTACAAGCTGGGATCCGTTTTGTGTCAGCTGAGTGAAATCTGCTGCCTTCAGCCCCTTGGAGCCCCTGCCTGTCTCTCGCTAGCCCAGCCTGGATTTGGTGTTCACTGTCAGGTACGTGCTTTCTGCATTCAGAGCATGGAAAGTGTCAGCCTGGCAGTTCCTGTTCCTAGGGACAAAGCAGGTCATGACTTAAGTGTATTATCATTAAAAAGATAATTTCCTCTAGATGTGTGCAATAAGACAATGATACTGACCTGTGATCCTGGCATTGCGCACCATTAGTGATTTCCCTTTGCAGGTAATAAGCAGCAAATGTACACATTTTGGGGAGATCTGAATTTTTTTTTTCCTTTTAAGACTGCTGTCTTCCTAGGCCAGACTTAATTAGGAGACTTCATTATTTCCTCATATGTAACTTGACTTCCATTGAATGAGAATTGTTCAGTGGATGGGGAGCAGCAGAGCACTGCTGCAATATTCATATTGTTTTAATTGCAACATTAACATTTCATGCCGCTCTTGGCATATTTTCAGGTGTGGCCCTTCAGCTCAATGCAACACTGTGAAAGGTTGGATCAGAACAATTAGGATAGAGTGACTGGATTTCTGTATTTTCCTTTTTTTTTTTTTTTTTAATGAATGCAAGCCTGGATTCAATCCCCATCACTCCTTTTGTTGGGCAGAACAGGGAGTCAAGCATCCCTGAAGTGTAAATCCTTTTTTGGAATAAAGGATGTGCTGTAGCACATGTTTAAATTCTCTTTTTGTGGAGCTGAAGCTCCACCGGTACATGTGATACATGATCCACCGGGCTGATGGCACCTCCTGAGACTTGACCTTTACAAGGTGAATCAGAGAAGTTTCAAAATGCGTCTCACCAGCTGGGCCATGGCCACACACGAGCTGGAGGGAGAAAGGCTATTTCCCACTTCTCAATTACTACCAGGGATGCCTGAGTTTGGAAATGAACCTGTGAACGGATTATGACTGGCCCAGTGCAGATCCTAAAGGAGCACAGGGATTACCCTGTTCTGTTCCCAAATTGCAAATAGGGTTTGGCTTTCTTGCAGAGGGATCAGGCAGCACTGAAATGCTCGGCTCAACCTTAGCAAGCTCTGGTCACCTTTGCAGCTTTGCAATGTAACACACTTGCCACCAATTGTTCCCGTACTGGAGAGTGGTGATGAGTGATGGGAGTTCCCAGCAAGAGTGGTTCCAGATTCTGTCCTGAAACAGCATAATGAGGGTCTCCTAATTGGGTCACCGAAAGGAGGTGAGCAAGGAAAGCCAGCCAGCAGTCTAGTAAATGGCTTCTTGGTGTTGCTCTCCGAAGGCTGTATCGCACTGCATGATGTGCAAACTGTTTAGTTGACTTGAAAGGAGAACAAAGAGGCCGTTGTGTCCCCTTCAGACCCTTTAGGAAAAAGAGGAATGGTCACTGGGGCTCCCTCTGTCCTGCAGGGGAAGGCTGAGCTTTGCACCTACACTGCAGCCTGCCAGCTCTGTGCTGGCACCAGCTTGCAGATCTGTACTGAGGCTGGTGAGTGGATCTGGTCTGCAGCAAGGACCTGTGTGTAGAGGGACAGGCTCCCTCTCGCTTACAGTAACAAGTGCCACTAATCAGTCAACCTGCCAATGGGTAGCTTGATGTGTAAGTGATACTGCTGTGAGCTCCCTGGGTGGCTGCTCGGACTCTGGGCTGCCTCTGGCTTTTGCTGGCAGCAGCCTGTGGATGAAATATCTTGCTGGAAGGTGAAATCTCTGTGTGATGGAGAGGTGATGGGAGGGTTGTGGGGGTGAGGGAGCTACTCTGCCTATTAGTGGTCCTCCTTGGAGCTTCCATTTTAGGAAGCATCTGAACTCATCCATAAGTCTGGGATGGCAATTCAAGCTGGAAGGGCAGCGGGACCTTGACTTGGTCACTGGAAGAACGGCAAGGGAAGAGCGCACAGCCCATTTCCACAGGCTTTCCAAAGGCTGAAGTGACATTTTAGCTGGCTAGCTCTTCTATCAGCCAAACATCCTCAAAACCTTCTCCCTTTAGTACTGTGTGCAGAGGGATCCATGAAGCCCCATCTCCTGTGGATATATAGCGTGAATTTGGATTATCTGGTGTCTAGTAAGCTGCTTGTGCTGAATGGAGCATCTCCCCTTACAAGGATATTTATAGCATCTCTCTCTCCCACGCAGATTGTCTGATGTATAATAAGGGATGATACACTACAGTTTAGAAGGTGCTAATAATGTCTCTCCTCTGTTTGACAGTCTGTTCCCATGAAATTTATAGACTCTGACTGTCTCAGAGACCTCTGTCTCCCTGTCAGATCAGGTTGAAATCTGTTCGCAGTGTCAGAAGTTGCTGGGGAGTGGGCAGAGGACAGACTGATGGAGCAGGATTGCATATGCCTTGCACTTCTTAGAAAATTAGGCTGCAAATGTGCCCAGCTCTGTTTCCTGCAGATCGGGGTAGGGGGGGCAGCGGTGGCTCAGATCACCAAATTGTGAGTTTGGGAAAGCAAGCTGGTTGTGTGGTAGGAAGGCGATGAGCTCAGAGACTACACAGGAGAAGAACTGTTCTGCCCCTAGCCATCTTGCACGGGCTGCCATGCTGCGGGCTCTGCAGGCACCTTCGAGCTGCCTGGGGCGACGAGCAGGAGTGCAGAGTGTGGCCTCTTGTGGAAAACGGCCCCTGAGGACTATAAATGAGCAAGCCCAGAGCTCCTGGCTGGTGTGAAGAATCGCAGGCTAAAGGATAATGAATGCCACAGCAGGAGACAGAGCATTTCTCTGAGGCCATTCATCCCCTTTATCACCCCGCTAACAAGCCCCAGAGCGACTTCAAAGACACTTCTCTGGAGCAGCACCATCCCTCAGCCATGCTGATGGCCGGGTGCCGGGGGTCAGGGACACATCGTGTGGCAGAAGTACTCGGGTTGGGGGGGGACCACAGACCACCCCCAAGTCATTGTGCCCCCCCCCACCCCCGGCCTCCTCAGATAACAGCCCTGAGTTTGGGTGTCAGCAGTAGGGACTGTGCAGTGGCTCTGGCTTTGGTGGCATGGAAAGTGTGCCCTCCTTTGGGCTGTGTGTGGTGCCACCTCAGAGATCTGGACGTAAAAGCCAAGCATTCATCTTTTTTAAAGTACTTTTGGGCAGGAAGAGCCCTGCAGCACCCTTAGGAGGATTGCTCTATCCTAACTCCCAGCTCGTCTAAGATTTAAGATTTATAAGGTTTATACAAGATTCAACAGGAGTTTGGGGCCGCTGGCACGGAGGTAAGTTGGTTCTGCTTCACTTGCAGCACAGCTGAGTCCGTGCATGAGCCTTGTGCGAGGAGGAGAGGGCAGGAGTGATGTGCTCTTCGTAAGAGCTAATAAAAGCTAATTCATCCCTTTGCTCCAAGACAGTAGGAAGCATTAGCGGCTGGCTGAGTGCCTCCTCCTCTGCGGCAGCGTGCTGGGTGCCTGTGCCTTCCCCCTGGCTGGGAGCAAAGCGTGTCCTCCTGTGGAGGGGAAGGCAAGAGCTGTGCTGTCTGTGACTGCATCAACAGGCAGCCTGTGGTGCTGTCTGTAGCTGGCATCCCTCCTGGGAATTAAAAACAGTCAGATAACCTGGGCAGCTGGGTCTGGCAATGAGGATGGACATCCCTCAGGCAATTTCCTGTGCTGGGCTTCATCTCCAAGCAAGCACCTCTGCCCCAGGGCTTGGGCCACAGCTCATGGGAGCAGAGAAAAGCACTGTCCCTGATTTGACTGGGCTACAGGAGGCCCCCAAAAGGCCGATGGCTATTTGTGCCCAAATAGGCAACCAAATAGGTTCAAATACCTTCAACAAGCACCTGTGCGCTGTGCGTGCAGGTATGTGGTGTGCCACACTGTGTGCTCACCTACGAGAGTGGTTGTGTCTGGGGCACAGTGCACAGTAAGTAAGCATTAAGTAGAGCTAATTGCCAGTAATTGGAAGTTTTTTCTTTTTCATCCTGTGTGTTTTCTTAATTTCTCCTTCTTCTCTTCCAGATTTAGCTGTTGGAGGGTGCATTTTGTGTGGCCCATGGTAAGAATCCCACATCCAGTGCCAGTGGCAGGTAGAAATGAGAGAAGGTAGGGAGTGGGGGAGGAGGAGGAGAGAAAGCAAACAGGAGGCATTGTATTTTGTTTGGCTGTCCTCAACAACACTGGTAGGTTTTTAGGGACAAAAAAGGAGGACGAAAGCTGCAAAGCCTTGCAGGTGGACAGTGCAGAGAGCGCTATGTTGGGTAATTGGTTTGTTCCAGCGAGGGCAGAAATAGCAGGAGAGCAACAGTTGGTGGGGATGATCTGGAGCATGTTTGCAGAGCTGTGGCTTTGGAGCAGAGGAGAAAGATTGGTGTGTCATGGAGCCAGACACCTCCTTGAGTGTGAGCAGCACACCAGCAAGAGGATTGTAATCCTAATTTTTTTCTCTCTGTTCTTTATTGGTAGGTCTCCAAGCATTTTAAAAGGAAGCTAACACTACAGATTGGAAAACTTAAGATCTTGAGGCTTCAGAGACTAGCTCAAAGCCAGCCAGAGGAGCCAAGGCCACCACCGAGTGCTGGGCCCCTGTCATGTGCTCTCCTCCCTGGACCCAAATAGTCTGCACTCCAGACCTTGGCCATTCTCCTAGGCCTCTGCACTGACCAGACTGATGATAGGGAGCTGATTGGAGGCCAGTCATGTCCCACAGGGTGGCTGCAGGCATGTTTCCTCCTGTGGCCACATGTGATCAGCTGGACCGCCTCTGGGAGAGAGGCAAGCCCTTTGACACAGGCTTGCATTTGTAGGGGTGCTCTCTGGTCCCAGTCTGTGGGGCCCTTGTTGTTCCTGCCCTGACCCCTCTCTCTGTGTTACGGGAGGAGTTCACTTACCATCTGGAAACATTTGGCGCTTTTTCTTCTTTTGCCAGCACTGTTAAATGTCGAGTTGAAGGGAAACACAATACATCACCCTCCTCATGGGCTGCCATTCAGCCAAGAATAACAGAGATTAGCCTTCAATCATGCTGGGGCTGAAGCCGAAGGAAACCTTCCCGAGGACACGCTGGAGAAACATTTTCATTAGCGGAGGAGAACCTGACAGAGATGAAGTGCCCCTTCACCTCAACTGCTGGACCTCTCCCCTGCATGGCGTTAACAGGATGAGGAGATGCTAACCGAGGAGCTGGTGCCAGCTGCAACACTTTAAGTGCTGTCTGCATCCAGATGTGAGAAACAGCTGTGACACTGCGAAGCAGTGCTTTTATAACCTGGTGGGGGTGGCTTTGGTTTTTCTCCTGCCTATCAACAAGCACTCACTGCTGGAAGCAAACTGGCTCTGTCCATGCTGTCAATTGAATGGAGGAAATGGGTGGCAGGTTGTGAGCCATGTACCTGAGTGGGTACCCTAGCGCGGGCCAGAAAAAGATGTCCTTGGGTGATAAGGTCCATAGTTCCAGAAGGTGTCATGGGCTCTGCCTCCTGCAACACATTTTGCAAATTTTACAGGGCTGCCTTTGTGGTAGTGAAGACTTTCTCTGTTCTACAGCCCACTGTTGCAGGCGTCTGCTCTTAGTCTGTGTCCCCCAGGGCAGTTAAGATGCCCAGGATTCACTTCCGCTATTGATGTCTCTGTTGTGTTGGAGAAACGCACCCTGCACCCCAGCTGGGTGCCTGGCACAGACCTGTCTGTGCTGGTTACTGGGAATTAGCCAGCAGGATTCCTGCAGTTGCTGTCTGCCATCCCCCACCTCGCCTCCCTGGGGCTGGCGTGCTCCTGACAAAGACAGGCTCCGTCTCTTTCACTCACAGCTGAAGGATGCCTTGCCTGGTCCTATCTTGCAGGTTGGAGGGAAATTGTTTTAATTCGTATGGCACATTCCTTTGTGGAGGGGAAAAAAGAAAAAAAAAAAAAACAAGGAAAAAAAACCACCAGAAACTCTGGCCGTTCTGGGTATTTTTAGCTCTTTGCAAAGGATCATCTCTTTCTCCNAAGAAAAAAAAAACAAAACAACTCTCTGAAGACCATTCTCTCTTTGGGGCTGCCTGTGATACTGCATTAAGATCACATCTCTGCGATGAAGGTAAGCAGGTGCTTAGCACTGCCCAAAACTCCAACTCACAGGAACCTCATCTCCACTCCTGGCTCTCTGGGTGCCCACCACGTGCACAACCCTCTGAGGAGAGGCTCTCTGCGTGGGAGGGTGACAGGCTCAGAGATGTTCGTGTCTTCTGGGATGGGTTTTGTCAGGAACGTGCTTTTAGCTTTCTGAGAGGGAGGTGACACAACCTGGCAGCTAGGGAGTTGGTTTGGGACACAAAATCAGGTGGCTTCTGGTTTTGGAGCATTCTGAAGGTAGGATACCTCTCACTTCCTTCTCCTCCCTTTCAGAGCAGAGAGCAGCCAACATTAGAGGAAAACCTAGCTCCTGAGCATTTTTCCCCCTGATCCCTTCACCTGGATTGTTTTCCTTTTTCTCCTACAGCCTCAGCTGGCTGAGTTTCAGTGCCAGCCTATTGAAAGGAAAGGCACGTGCTGGCTTACGGAGGGAGGGAAACCTGAGACAGGATAAATCTGGAGGCAATGAGATTGGAGGGAGGCAAGTCAGCTGCTCTGACACTTTTATTATGGAGCAAGGCTGCTTGGGAATGAATCTTTCTTGAAGTATATGTTGCTGGATGACATTTCTACCAGGTCCCGGCAGTAATCTTCGCCAAGCCTCGCTGCCCAGCCCTCTGCTTGCCTATTCTGGGGGCAAGAGGAGCGAATGTCAGCTGGAAATGCCACAGGTAGCAGGGCTTGATGATGCTTGATGCACCTCCGATGACTCTGAAAGCACCTGGACTTTTGCACCAGAAACTCTTCAGGCTTTGGTGACTTCAGGGAATGCACGTGTTATTTTGCAAGGCAGGTGTCGGCTTCTGCTTGTGTTTCTCATTTCAAAAATGAAGAGGATACAACAGAGATCAAAATGAAATTCTCCTCGGAGTTGCCCAGAGGATCGATAACTGCAAGGAAAGAATTCTCCATGACTCTGGAAAAGGAGGGTCTACTTG
The DNA here is from genome assembly GCA_013396915.1 of Stercorarius parasiticus. NCBI lineage: Eukaryota > Metazoa > Chordata > Aves > Charadriiformes > Stercorariidae > Stercorarius > Stercorarius parasiticus. Next base: position 283,592 of record VWZL01005387.1, on the reverse strand, counting down.
CTTAGTAACCTGGTCGTGAGGTACTTACTCTGCATCGTGCAGAGTCTGGAAGCCAGGGGAGATTTTGGGTTACAAAGAGGGCTGGGTAGAGTTTGCTGCCCTCTCCACTCCTTCCCTGTCTCACTGTCAACTTAGATTTCACATCAAGAGGGTGTTGTTGTGGCTGGCGGTGACAATAGCAGAACGTCACTGGCAGAGGTGAAATCTTTCCCTTTGTGAGGGTACTTCTTCCTTTCCCTTCCCCTTGGCTTACATCAAGAACTGCTGTCTCCCAGTGCCAAGCGGGGCATGCATACATGCTGCCCAAGGGATGATGTGTACTGTGCTGAGCATCACTTTTCCTTGCTGTGTCGGTAAGCATCTCTCTGTCACTGATGCCTCTTTGCTGCGTGGTGGCCGGGGACAGAGGGCGAACCCTTGTCACTGTCTGAGACAAATCAGGGCCATTGGGAGCTGCCGTGTTTGCCATCATGGGGAGCATTGCATGGAGTGGTCCTTTGTCATACTGGCACCCTTTTACCAGCAGGACATCTGCCAGGGATGTCCCTTCAGAGCCCTGGGGGCCATCCGTATTCTTGGGAGGCCAGGCCTGAACTAAGTCAGGGTCTGAGGGGAAGACAAACGTGTTAATTGTTAATGTTCTCTGCAGGCTGTCTCTCACCTCCTCTAAATGGGAGCTAATCTTGTAGAAGAGTGCCTGTGCCCGCACTGCTCCAGCAGCCCCTCTGCCAGCCTTCTGTTCTTGAGGGCCAGTTCAGCAAAGCCTTAGTACTGTTCTGGGTCCAGCTTTCATTTTCCAGCTGGTTATGGAGGAGAGAATGAAGGTGGCTGCTGCTGCCAGGCCATGCTATAAAACGGAGGCAGGAGACGGGTCGCTTAGTGCACGTAAAGATCCAAGAGGCTAATCTTTTTCTGGTTCTCTATTAGCCCTGATCCTGTCTTGCATCTTTTCCAGCTGATGCCTGAGCCTGTCTTTGTTCTGTTTTTTTTTCTTTTTCCCTTTTTCCCTCACCTTATGAAAAATGGCTTTGCCATCTGCATCTGTCAGGAGTCCGCCGAGCTGGGTGTACGGCTCGGTGAATATACAAATGTGCGGTTGGATCGTGGCCCCCTCTGACAGGCCAGAGGCGAATACCAAACGTGCAGGGAGAAGAGTGTGTTCCCTTCCTTCATTGCTGCTGCCTCTGATGGTTGTTTTTCTTATCCCAAGGAAGTGTGAGAATCGCCTTTGGGAGCAGTGCTTCCTTCTGTTCCTGTTCTGCCTTGCCAAGGTTCAGTTCTCTGCCATCCATCATCAGACAAGTCCTTTCCTCGCTCCCACATCTCAGCTGCTGATGAGAATGCCAGGGGAGGGGTAAATGTTTTACCCTCCTTTTTGCTACCAACCTTTTCCCTCTCCCTTTTGTATCTCACCTCCCAGATCCATTACAAGCCAATTGCCAGGCTGGGGCTTGAGAACGCTTGCCTTCACTTGCTGGTCCAGCTGGTCTCACTTTTTGAGAGAGATAAGGATGAAGTAAAGGAGAGGGGATTGTCTGACCTTACCTGAGTGGCTTAAAATGTAATTTTGAATGGAAGTTTTCAGCAGTGTTGTGTAGGACTCCACGTATGAAGTGCTGAAAGCACCCAAGCACTCCTACACGTCTCAGCCTCACTGCATCCCCTTTCCCTGCAGGTGACCAGAGCTATGGGGCTCTGCAAGGAGGAATGCACTAGCTATGAGATGCTCAGATGCTGTAACTCTGCAGTGTCACCCAGGTACCCAAAGGGAGATGACAGCCTGCCTTGACACCCATGGATTTGCTCATCTCCTCCTACCTCTTGGTTCCCTCCAGTCTGGTACGCGAGCTGCTTCCCTGGCCTCAGTGTACGAAGAAGCTTTCAGCCAGGTGGGCTCAGAGGAGCAGGCAGGCAGAAAATGAGTCTCTCCATGTTTTTGCCACAGCTATCTGGTCAAGGAGGGGAAGTTTCTGGGAGGGCAGACCCCTGCTTTGGCAGGAGGAGAGAGCAGACAGCTTGAGCTGAGCTGGTTTTTTGACAAGCAGATGGATGTTCAGCGGGGGCCCAAGAAAACCCTCTTGCTTCAGGCTAACTGTGAGCCCTCCAAACCAATGCATTGTGCTGATGCGAAAAAAAGCATCACTCCATTCATGCTCAGCCTGAATTATGTCTTTCAGGCACCTGATTTGGGGAGCAGCAACCATCCCCTCCTGGCACTGGCTCCTGGGAGGAGCCAGCTGCATGCTTGCGACTGGGCAAGGATGCAGCAGGAGCCATTGAGCAGCCAGGAGTGGGGAAGGCGAGTGATGGCAGATTCCTCTGGTGTCTCCACACCGCGGGGCTCTTGGCAAGCAAGTGCTCATCTGCTTTGAAAGCTCTTACTGCTCCTGCAGGTGGGAGCCAATTTGTCTGCTTTCCTGCCCAGGTGCCATCTGTTTGTAGGATTGCCTGTGCGGTGGATGAGCACGATGGGGATGGCGAAGGGAAGGGGCTGCTGGGGTGGGAGAGATGAGCCTAAAACTTTTCTTGGGTAACTTCAGTGCTTTTGGCTGCCGTTGCTCCCTCTCCCCTGCATCGCGGCAGGGAAATCACAGCCTGTCATTTGCTCTTCCTGGAGCGTGATAGGGAGCTGAGGCACCACTAATAGCAAGCTATCATTTTAATGCTAGTTTCCTACTGTTAGCTCAGGCTGGGGGACGCTCAGCCTGGGTGTTGGGAAGCCATTAGCAGATGGAGAAGGGATGGTTCTGCAGCTCCAGAAGGGACTTCCAGAGGGCAGATGATTAACCACCACTGGGAAAACTGTTAGTAGGCACTGGGGTCAGTCTCTGGTGGACGTGGGAGGGAGGGAGAGGGACGCTTTGTTCCAAGTCATCTTCCTATGGGGATTTCTTAAGTGCTTCAGGCTTTGTCTTGAATTTGATGTTTGCTGCTTGTTGCCAGCCCTCAGTGCCTTGTGACCCAGGAGATGCTCAGAGCACTGGCAGGGCTGCAGCTGGTGGATGGTCATCCTTTTAACAAAGGAGCCAAGCAGGGTTCATTTTAGCTACTGTCTTTTTGTGAGGAGCTCCCCAGTTCAGGAGCCTGGATATCCATGTTGGGCTATGGGCTTCAGTGTGGGCAAGTTTTGAAGCTATTCTCAAGATACCTAAGAGAAAAAAAGGAGCTTGCCCTTTTGCCATAGAAACAAGCTCAGTTGCCCCAAGTTGGAGAACTGTCAGGAAAAACCAGCAGCTGCATTTGGAGTTATGAAGGAAACTGAACCATCTCCCTGCCCACATCAGACCACTTCAGACCTCTTGGTCCATCTCCTCTAGCTGCGCTTACCAAGTGGAAGAGCCTGTGCTGCTCCCCAGGCTGGTGTAGTTGCCTGGGAGCTCCTAGGGAGTTTGAACAGAGATGACTGGTTATGGTGTGAGTGTAGGGCCTGTTTGGGATTGTGTTGTCAGCAGCCAGAGAGGTCCCTCTACCATTTCGAGACCTACTTGGAAACTTCGAGACTAAAGGGACATGAGCTTGGATGCTGTGCCTGGCTGGGAAGTAACTGGTTGCCTGCTACTGAGGGATGGCATTGTTTTAAGGCAAGGGCCCAGTAATCTCCTCGTCCTTGGTGTGACACACCTCCTGAAGACCCAGCAGCCTGTGCTGATCTAGACCATTGGCTTCATCATTTCATATGGAAGCATACATGGATTTTTTTTAAGATCGCTTAAAGGCCATCTTAAAATTATTTTGCCATCTAGCAGAGAGGCAGTGAAGGGACAAAAGCAGCCATGATAAAGGGAACAGTAACTGGATAAATGGCAAAGGGATGGGAAGCCAGGAGGGGACCATCCTGCCAGGGGGACATTAGCACAAGGTTACATTAAAACAGCAGCATTGTTTGCTGTGTTTCGCAACTAGCATATCTGCCCTGGGGTGGAGCATGACTCACTATTTTTTAGGGACCTATTTCCATCTGAAAAAATGGCTCCTATCTTTTTTAGAGCCTCTTCTGCACCTTGAGCATGGAGAGGAAAAAAAAAAGAGTGAAGGGCGACTTTTTCCTAGCTGAGAAGAATCAAACATTCCCTCAAGTAGCTGAGTGAGGAAGTCAGTGCCTTATGTATTTCCAAGAATAATACAATCAAGTAGTTGAGGACAAAAAATAAAAATAAAATAGTGTTGCTTTTCCCAGTTCAGCACTCTGAATAATGAGCCTACAAGCCGGAGGGACAGCTCCTGGGAGAGACGCCCGTGTACAGGAGATGGACACAACAAGTGTCTCGGATGGGCCGATGTCTGAAGCGATCTCTCTCTAATTTTCTACATCAGTGAGAACACAGCACAGTGCCATCAATCATAGTCAACCTCCCCTCGGAAAGCCACCTCCTGCCTCGCTGTACTGTGGCGTCCCCTCTTGGCTTCTGCCCCGAGTTGGGAACCGCAGGTATCCAGTCCATCAGTACCTGCAAGCACATTCTCTCCCAGGGGGTTTCTTCTTCATCATGTTTGAGCCTGCTTGTATTTGTGCCTTTTTCCTTCCTCCACCCCTGGCATCTGTTCCTTGCTGGAGCTTTATTTGCAGACTGTGTCTCCCCTTCCTGGTGTCAGAAAAGGCCAAATACTCCTTTTATCTCCAATGAGGAGAAGGTACGGAGCTGCCTGTCCTGGGATAACAGCCCTTGCCTGCTGCCTGGAGGAGGTATGGGGGTGGTTTTGGTGCCTGCTTCTCTGGGGATAGGGAGGTTGGTCTCTACAGCTCCCCTGAGGCTACTCCTGCAGTAATGGTCATCAGGGCATGTTCTGAGGATTGCTGGTTCCTTCACAGACCCAGCTCCGGGCATGAAGCAGCTAAGGGAGCTATCTTTCATGCTGGGCTAGTGGTGCAATGCAGCAACTCTTGGTCTCTTGGTTTCTCCTTTTGTGAAGTCCTCTGCTCCTTACAGGCCTGGCTGTGTTTCTACCAGACCCAGGGGCACCTCTTTGGCAGGAGCACTGGTGGTAGGCGTTCTCCTGAGCAGGCCACAACCAGATGCACTCCTAAGCTGGCCAGAAGGCTGTGCTCATGGCTGTTTCTTCTATGGCAGTGTGGACACAGCTGGTGGGTTTGATGGCTCTTGCTTCTCTATCTCTCTCATGTGCTAGATTGGATGCTCTTGTTCAATTGTGGTGGCTTTTGCACCTACCAAAGACTGATGGCAGCTGTCATGTCACAAAAGTGGTTTGCAGTCCCATTTCTGGCTCCATGGGCTCAAGCACCAGCTAGAACCAAGGACTGTGCTTCTTGATTGAGCACAGCCCTAGACAGAAGCATCTTCTGAATAAAACCGTGCAATTGGTACCTGCCTCTGTCTTTTATACTGGCTTCTCAGAGCTGCCAAGGATCCTTGACCTCTCTTTCAGGCATGGTTTCCTGCCTGTATCAACCCGGCTCTGGTGTTGTGCAGCTATCGATGGCTTCTGTTATAGCTGCTTTGTTTACTTCCCAAATGCCTGCCCTTTCTGTAATGAGCTGTAATTCATCCTGGTTTATACAGTGCTCAGAGATAGCTGGAGCAAGGAAGGTGTGCCATTAAACCACCTTCTAGGCTGCTCTGTGGACCAGGGTTGCTCCTCTCCTGGAAACGTAAAACAGGGAGGACAAGAGGGATGAGATTGAAATGGGGAATAATTACCTAGCAGGGCAAAAGGGTCTGACTGGGTTGGAAACTGCTGGGAGCTGACATGCAGGTGCAGATGAACAGCTACGACAGGCCGGCAGGGTGGAGGGATGAGGATGAAAGATGTTTTTTTTTAAAGCATCTGCTTTCCTCTCTTCCTCTGCTTTATAACCTGTTTTTTATAGAGACTGCATGAGGAACACATTTTTTTTATTAGCAGCTTGGGAGTGGAGAGTAATAAAGATTAATTTTTTAAATAATTCCTTGCATTATCTTTTAATTTCCTGTGGCAGAGTTTGACTTTTAAATCTGCAGAGTTAACTGCTAACATGCTCATCAGTTTGGAAGCGGCAGCTGAAGGAGCTGCAGGACTTGGTGAAGGTGGGAGAGGCCCCAGAGTTGAGCCTGGAGTCCCAGACTCTCCTGGGCTGTATCTCTGTAAAGATCTGTTCAGGTCTGCAGCACTGGGCTGTATCTCTGCTGTATCTCTGATATCCCAGGAAATCTAATCCATACTGCAGGTCATAGTGTCCATTTTGCTTCTTTCATTTGATAGTAATGATGAAGGTCCCCTGAGGAGGGAGGGAAATCTGATGGCCCTGGCTCTGTTGCTGTGGGCGATGCATCCTTGCTGGCCTCTACCCAGGAGAGCGTGTGCTGCTGGGACAAGGGCTGAGATGCCCAGGATGATGAGCCTGTGGGTTGTCCAAACCAACTGGGATCCGCAATGGCCTTGCTGGAGCCAGGAAGGAGTGGTCACAGGACTGAGAGGAGATACTGGGAAGAAGCAACAAGGGAGCAGTTGAAGGAGAAGGGGGTGAGGTGAGAGGGAGAAGTGACAACACTGGGGATGTGATAGAGAAAAGTGTTCCCTGCCCCCTGCATCTGTACTCTCAGTCCCAGCCTCCATCATGCGCTGCTAGGCTTTAACCTGCTGGGAGACTGGCTTACGATGCAACTGGTCTGCCTTCACTGGACTGGGTGAGCTCACGTGCCCTGAAGGGTACCCACAGCGAGGGGGCCACTGAAGCTGGGCAGAAGCGATGCCCAGCATGCAGAGACACCCAGCCCCAGTTTACTTTGACCACTGACTTTCCTTTCATAGCTTGTTCTTCATCATATGGCCATGCTGGCTGCTTGAGTTTGCTCTGAACTTCTGATGTCTCTACAGGGCAAGTGATGGAGGCAGAGAGCAGCTGTTATGGAGAACAGTCAGTGTGGACAGAAGCATTTTGGCTTATGCAGGTATGAAAGCAGCTGTAGCTCAAGTGCCTGGTGTGAGATTTGGGAAGGCAGAGGGGAAGCTGAGTGAAGAGGGGAGCACAGCGGGAGTGTTGACCGTGTCCTGAAAAGGCATTTTACTGGACTACACCACTCCTGTGTTAGAACCAGGACCAGGATGAGGGGTTTTAGAGATGTCTGGGGATAGGGAAAAGCCAAATCGTGCATGGGGAGCACTCTAACCCAGACAGCTCCTGGCTCCCTCTGACAGATGCCATCTGGAGCAGGCTTTGTGCACACCTGGGTGTCTGTGCTTTGGCAGCCCTCTGATGGCCAGTTCTGCTGACCCAGCATGGGAGGACTGTGCTCTCCCTCCTCAGAGTACTTCTCTGCATGGTTGGAAGATCAGCTCTGCATGACGGCAGAGGGGCTCCAGGCTTGGTCCAGCCTCGTGGCTGCTCCCACATCTCCCCTCACCCCTGGGAAGAGGAGAAGCACACCTCAGCCCATCCCCAGGTATGAAGGTTGGTTGCCCCATGCCAGGTCATCTGTGTTTGTTGGCATTTTGCCGGGCAAAGCTGTCCTTGATGAGGTCTGGGTTTGCGGGCGCTGGGCAGGGGGATGTGGGTGGGTCTGCTTTTGGAGGCTGTGCGACTGCCTGGCACCAGGCATCCCGCTGACAGCAATAAATGTGGTTTGCGTTCTGGTTTTGTACTTTGGCAGTGGGCTAAAGGTCTCATCCTGCTGGCCAGGCTTCATCTGACCTGGTCCTCTGGTGTCCAAGGGAAAAACAAAAAGCTTTGGTCCATGTGGCTCTTGTATGTTTTGAGTGGGAAAATGCATCCCTCGGCCCTCTTTTTAGATTCTCCATGTATTCAAGTCCTGAACAAAACAAAAGAGACCCTGCCCTCTGCCAGCAGAATAAGACAGAAGTGCCTTACGGATGCTCCTGATCTCAGGGGGAAAACTGAGGCACAAAGAGGTGGCTTGATGCCTGTGTCACTAGCACTTCGGTCCTGTCCCCCTGTGTATGTCTGCCAACCCCAGTGTCCCGCTGTGCTATGAATAACTGCAGCTTTGAATTGTGCTTTTCAGCCAAAAGAAGTATCATCTGGTAAAGCTGCCAGGTGTAAGGAAAACTGGGGGGCAGTTCCCAATTGTCAATATCTGTCCAAAAGCAGAAAGCTCTCCTGTTGCAGTGGGTTCTTCTTTTTTTTCCTTCTGAAGTCACACAGAAAAAAATGGAAATAAAGATCAGCAGGGAGAGAGCTGTTAAAAAGCTTAAAGCTGTCACAAGGCATTGGTTAGTTTATGTGCAGTGAAGTATACAAAAGAGTTTTCAGCTTGTTGGTTGGAGCCGAGGAGCAGGGTTTTTTTTGTGATAAATATGTTTTATGGGTCTTTTATGGGATTTTTTAAAATGGCTGTCCCAATAAATTATTTACCAGGGTAATAAAAGATCAAGGAAATTGGTCCAGCCATGTTGCTGAGCATCTAAATCGCAAACTTTTACTGGGGTGGAAGGACCCTCTGAATTCCCGTGGCCCTATAAAAGATGGTCCAGGCATGCTGTTTGTCTAGGGTGTTCTCCTGGAGGCCAGGTCCCTCACTCAGTGTATCTGCAGGAGGTCCTGGGGGCCTGACACCGGTTTTCAGCCCCTCAGCATCTACTCCTGGAGATGGATGGCATTTCCCTCCACCGCTAGGTCTCACAGCTGCAAATCTCGTGATAGTCTCTGGCTCTTTATTTAAGTTTCCAAAAGGTCTCAGAAGCATAATGGTCCTCCCTGGTGTGAAAAGGGAGGTAGAAATCCCTTAGAAAGCGGCAAGGAGTTTGAAGACCAGCCTTAGCCCCTGCAGTACAGGCTGGAAAGGCTGCCACATGGTCCTGCAGATAACGGGGACCTCCTCCCACCCCATATGTCTGGATGGGTATGTTTCTCCTTGCTTGGTATCAATCGCTGCACAAGGGAAGGGCCAGGTTCTGCTCACTGTTGGTCTGGTTTCCATGGCAGATGAGCCCAAAATAGCCTTTGCGGAGGTGAAATACAAATTCATGGCGTTCCAGCCACGAAGTCTATAAATACATCTTTTGGGGCATTGGACGAGGCTTTAAGAAGTTCGGTCGCTCTCCCACCCTGCTCCTTCCACAGAGATGGAGGAAGGTGAGGGCTGGGGGTCCTACCAAGGGTCCTTGCATGAGAACAGGGCAAATACTTTGGCTGCATCCCAGACTTTCTGTAGTAAGTGGGATTAGATTTAACCTCCAGTATGGTTTAAAAGACATCCAGTTGTTAATGCGGTGGCTTCTGTAAGGACACTGGTTGAGAAAGATGCATCCCTGTGTGGTAAGCTGCTCATAAATGAATTTAGACAGGATTTTAGAAGCAATTTCTGAAGCTTAAAAGAGAGAACTCTGGAGTGGCCTTCAAAAGGAATGGTGAGTGGGAAGGGACAGCCGCTGTTTCAAGATAGTTCTCAATATTCATGGGAAGGATTATTCATTCAGAGCCTTTCCAGAGGGGAGAATCCTTGGGTATCTGATGTGTTGAAGTGAGACTGGATTGATCTTTGTTCATGCTGTCTTTAGCTTATATTAATCCCATGCCTCAGGGTGTCTGCTGTCCTCCGCAGGGTCCAGGGAGCAGAGGTCCTCCTTGTCTCCATTGATGCCTAATTTGCCTCCTGGGTTTGGTGGTGGTCCTTTCTCTGAGGTGCTGGCGAGTGGCCACAGCTGGAAACACATCTGGGGACAGGGAGAACGTCCCCTGGTCAGCCAGCAGGGAGCACAGAGATTTATTTGGCTTCCTTCTGGTTCCTGGAGGCTTCCTCAGATCTTACAATTTTCTGAAATAATTCCTTTGCTGTTACAGGGCCCTAGGAAATTCACGGAGCCACTAATCTTCCTCTTTTGCTTCCAGTCCCACATTACAGTGGTGGCTTTTCGGCTTTCTTCGGGCAGGTTCCTGCAGCCTGGGACATGGCTGGTGTCTCCTGACCCTTTAGTCTAACAGAAGTACTGGGATGGAGATCCTAGGCAGCTCCTGGATGTCCTGAGCCACCCTTCTGAGCTGTCCTAATCCTGGGGAGAGGGCAGGCAGTAAAAAGGGGGCTTGCTCCTCTATCTGGGAGCTGGACCAGCAGGAACAGCCCCTTACAATCCATTCCCTTGGCTGGTGGCTGCCAAAGTTTTAGGGTGTGTTGGCTGCACCCCAGGGGATATCAGTGCTGGTGCCCACTTCCGCAATGCATCCCCAGTGAGTGGGCTAAGCCAGGCTGAGGGCACAAAGCCCATGAATAATTAAGGCTCTAGCCTGGGAAAGGTTTAAACTGGAGCTATGCGTTTTAATGGGTGGTGTTTGCTGGGGTCAAGGCTGTGTGGTTTGTCTTTTTGGCAGCTGGGGACTAGGTTTCAGAGCAGGCTTTACAGTGCAGGGAGCGGAGGCTGGTACAGTGTCTAATGTTTGGCTTTAAAGAAAAAAGGACACATCTCCCCATGTCCCTTTTATTAATTGTAAACACGTCCTGCCCATTTGGGAATGGATGCCATAAATGTAAATGAGGCTTGAGCCAGCATGGTACAGGCATAAGAAGCCCAGATGATGTGTGTAGGCCAGGCTTAGCATCTCCTCCTGCTTGCTCCAGACTATGCAGCGCGACTCCACTGACTTTGGTGGCATTTCCTCCTGGCTCGCCTCCTCGTGATGGGAATTGGACTGCACATAATTGAAAAGGATGGGGCGTCTGCCAGCAGACTGCGAGCCATGTTCCCCTTGGCAGCTTGAGCTTGTTGGTGGAGGACAGGGGAGACAGGCTGGGGCGGACACCTGCGTCAGGGGGAGGTGAGCCTCAGCATCATGGGGCATCATCCCCTCAACATCATCCCAAAGCCACCTCCATCTGAACCTCTCTGGATGTGGCTCCCCGTTGCACAGGGGTTGCCCATGCCTAGAGGGGGACTGGTGTCTCCAGCTGCTCCTGCATGAGCAATAATTTGCTCTCATTCGTGTTCTCCCCCTCGCTGGCACCAGGACAGACATGTGAATAACTGCTCCTCTGAGCAGCTTTCTGAACCAAGGACTTGATCTTGAAAAGCATCCTGTGATCCGGCTGGCTGTTGCTGACCCTGGGCTTTGCATCGCCATGTGTCCCTGCCAGAGCATCAGTCAAGAGAAGCTGAGGGGGGTAAAAGGCTCTTGGGGTTTGCGCGGTCCTGAACACTAATAACAGCTGGGTGTACGCGGACCGTACAGCAGGCCTTGGTGTAAGGCCAGTGATCAAGATGCGAGGGTGTTGTAAATCCAGCATCTACAAAGATGTGGGGAACAAAGCGGGGCAGGATCTGCATTTCAAAGAGCGTTTTTTTCTGTAACAGCGCAGGGAGCAGACGTGCCTGCCTGCCTGCCTGCCTGCCGCCAAGGCAGAGAGACAAAGCTGTTTGAACTATGGTCTCTGGGAGCCCATAACCACCAGCTCCACGTTCAAGGCATGGTTAAAGGAAAGCTTTATAACCCCACACTAATTGCACCATGCTGAGCCCAGGAGGTGATGCCTGCTGGGCATAGCTCTGCCTAACACAGTCTGCATCAGATGAAGATGTCTTGAAACCAGGATTCGCTTTCAAGTGTACGTGGTCCCTCAGTTGGCTACTAATGACAGAAACATCCCTGCCACTGAATGGCCCTGCCAGCACTAGGAAATCCTCTTAGGGAGAGCCATGTCCTACCTCAGAAAGCCTGCAGTCCAAGCAGGAGAGGCAGCCATGGGAGTAGGAGCTGAAAGAAAATCCAGTGGTGATGAAATAGTTTGGTTTTGTCTTCCAGTTATAGCAGGGACTGAGTCAGGAACGACTGGAAACAACCAGAGTTCCAGCCAGGCCACAGTCGCTGGACAAGGAGAAATTCTAGAGGGTTTCGGGCAGTGTGGCAATTTTCATTTCTCTGTGTTGGCCAACTTGGTGGGAGATGGAGCATCTCCTCCCCAGCGCTGCTGGCTGCCGTCATGCTCCTGGGGCAACTGTTTCACTGGGGGAGGAGGGAGCATCTGCAGATGCCAATTTCTGAGTGACTCCAGCTTGCCCTTCCTGGCGTGGGGTCATGAAAGGCTCAGTTCATGGATGTCCCCAGGTGATGGACGAGCAGACCTCTGCATTCCTTGGCATCCCTGCTGACCTCCAGCCTCTCCAAGCTGAGAGCGGGAGCAGGATCCTGATGCCTGGCTTGTGTTGAAACCTTGTGTGCCTCAAAGGGGCTGAAAGGAGGGGCAATTATAGGGGAGATGCTTCCTCTAGGAAGCAAAATAAAATAGAGCAAGGCCAGACGTAGCAAATAAGAGAGCTTAATGTCCATCCCCTCCCTCATCACCAAATTGAGTGGGGAGGAGGGATGGTTTTTATGAAGAAAACTGTTCCGTGTTTATCCAGGTCAGTCACCTGTCTGGGTCACTGGTGTGCAGTTATTTACATAGAGGGCATCGTCAAGGCAAAACACAAAAAGAAAGAAGAAAAATCCCATCGGCGCTACTCGAAACACCTCGGTTCGCTTGGACTCTGGTCCAGAAAAGCATTTAAGTGTGCACGAACACCTCCCCGGGCAGCAGTGTGTGGCATCGCTGCCTGGGGCAGGTCAGCAGGGGCTTTGCCAGGCATCATGGTGAGAAGCCAGGGAGGACCTGGCTCTTGACCCCTGCCTTTGCTGCATCCTCATAAGATGCTCTGCAAGGTAGCCCCTCTTGGAAATTCCTGATTTGATCACGGCTGAGCCTGGGCTGGGAAGTTAATATATTTTTGTTCCTTAACTGAGAAATCGAAACCTTCCTGGAAAAGAGGACTTATTCCTTCCTACTGGGGTGACTGGAGGCCTGTAGGATGTCACCCTGAGGCAGGACATCTTTTCTCAGACAAACAGGTACTTTGGGGTCACCAGGCTGTAAAAGCAAAGTCCTTTGGTCACAGGACTGGCTTTAGACCAGTCTCACTTTCAAGGCTGCATCTATGCAGTCTTGCTTCTAGATTCATGGAGACCTCAAGCCCCATTGCCAACACTGGTGTGGCTGTGGGAGCTGTGCGAGGCTTTCCTGGGGGCAGCAGAGCTCTCTCTTGATGTTTCTTTCCAGAAATGGCTGCGTCAGCAGGAGGGCGGGGGTGGGACGGACTTCTCCTGTGTCTCAGAGGACTTCTAGAGAGAGCAGAAGGATGGTGAGCAGCCCCATGGCTGAGACCAGAGCTGGATCCAGCATGGTCACCAGAGCTGTGGGCTGATTGCACCATTGCCAGGCTGTCCTGGTCTGCTGCGACAGGGCGTGGGCCTGAGGACCACTCTGGCCACCACCTTGGTGACATATAGAATTCCACCTCGCGCCAGCTGCTGGCGTGCAGGATGTCACATCACCAGCACGCAATTGTGCATTTGCTGTTTTACAAACCTTGGCTGGGTCATTAGCAGAGGAAGGAAATAAAAAAGCAAGGTCTCCAAATGGATCCCAGAGGGATTCCCTGTAGCAATTAGCTTTATACTTGAAAACATATTTCCAATCTTTACTGCCTGCTCTCTGTATTTGAAATAATTTTCTACCCAATAAACCTTAGTAGCCCCGAAACATAATTTTAGTGATGCATTAATTAACAACAAAGCAACCTGATAGTTCAAAAGCTGAGCAAAACCCAATGCATATATTAGGCAGCAAGGCAGTATTTCTGAGATGCTCACCGGGGCCATGTGCAGATGCAAGTACTTTATATAGGACATTACCTAAGGCCTGGCTGGCCAGAGGGGAGGGCAGTCTGGGGTCTCGATTGCTGACAGGCACCTTCTGCACTGAATAACCATGCTGGAATCCGAGACATACTTCTTTCTCTCGCAAGAGCTCTTGTTTGTTTTTTAGTCCTTCATAAAGAATAATTTTGGATAACTGTTAGGCTTAGGAAGGTCTCTAAACCTGAAAAAAACCACTGAACATTCCTTGTGCTTTGTGGCAGGGAGTTTCCGGGGTTAGACATGTGCAATATATCCCTTGAGCTGCTGTGCAATCGCCCGCCTTCCCTTTACTTTGATTTATGTCCCTGTGGGTGCATTAACCAGCAGGGCTAGCTGAAAATCCCTGGTGACTCCTTACCCACAGCTCCCTTGGCAGTAATTCATGCTGGAGGGAAGCACAAGCCTTGAGGTGCCCAGTTGCTTCTGGGGGTGCAAGCCATTCAGTCAGAGCCTGTGAATGCTCCTGGGCTGGGAAAGGCATCAGGTGGAGGAGGAATATGGACTCACCATGCTGGGTGGATCTGATGAACGTAGAGCTGGACTCCCCTGAGCCCGGTTAACCCAGTCTCAGGTCCCCCTGGGACCCGTTCCCATCCAGCTTCTGCGGAGTGTGGGCAAGGACGGGGGGAGCGTTGCCACGGAGGTTGGATCTGCACCCCATGGGGCTTTACCCAGGCAGGTCTGGAGCCCACTGGTGGAGAAGGTTGCACTAGTGTGATGCCTTCCTTAGGTCTCAGCTGGCCACCTGGGAAATGGCCAGCTAGTACTGGCAGTGACCATGAGGGCGGGGACCTTGCTGGTTGCCACCATCGTGGAGGCTGTGGTGGAGGCAACCGGAGCACCGATCCAGTGCCGCCAGGTCTCTGTGTGTGAGGTAAGCTTGTAATCTCCTGCTTAACAAAAGATGGGAGGCAGCATTGCAGGCTGCTGCCGCTATCTGAGTTTTCAGCTGTCGCGGGCTCATCCTGCTTTATCTGTTGCACGTGAAATATCCCAAGTAAAGCTACACAAAGCTGCAAAGCTACTGTAATCCTTCCTAAAGCCACCCTGCCCTTACGTGTGAATATGATAATAGATGGTATGCTTATTAAGCTCGCTCAATGAAAGTTTTACTTCTAGCCAGTGGTGATAGCCTTGAAATGCCATTAAGGTAATAATTATGTCACGTTGTCCTTGATCCAGATTTTGGGTGGTAATTGTTCACACCTGCTGCCAGCTATTTAAGTGATAGTGGATGCAAGGGAAGGGTGGTGTGATCTCAGCTGGGTGACATGCTGGGTGTGGGAGACCCGTGCTGGCTCCTTAGGGAAGTTTTGTTAACGCTCTTTGCTGTTATGCTAGTCCTGGTCAGAGCACTGTTCTCAAGGTACCCCAGAGCTCTCCCAGCTTCTCCACTAGGATGGTCTGAACAAAGGGGAGAAGGCGTAGGGCTGTGTGGAGGTGGGACCTGGGACACCTCTCTGGCACCCGCTCTTGGGTGGAGGACCCTCCTGGCCACATGTGAATCAGTGCCTCTGTCTGGGGCTGGATGATGGGTGGAAGGTTCCCTGTCCCTCCCTTGCACATCTAGGCTGTCCCCATGCCTTGGAGACAAGACGGTGCTGTTTAACACCTTTAGTGCCTTGAGTTCTGCTGGCAAACTGAGCGATGGAAATTTCATTCTCAGAGGAGGAGATAGGGAAGTCTTTGAAATGAGGCTGCTGTGGCTCATTCTTCATATCCATGGTATTGTTGGATCTGGGTCCCTCTGGTTTGCCCGGTCTATGAAAAGCAGCTGGTTGGCCAAACCCTTGTGCTGGAGGTAAGGGACAGAGCCGTGTATGTCGCTTTGCTTCTGGCTCCTCCACTCCAACGTAAAGCTAAATTAGCTTCAGTTATTTCTATGAAGCTTATATGTTACATGGAACTCCTATCAATTCAACGTAAATCTTTGCAGGGGAGGAAGTTGATTTAAAATTTAGCAAGATTGCAATAGGTGGTTATTTTGAGTCAAGTGAACTCTATCCTTCAGTCAGATGTAAGTCCACTGCCCATCACTCATCCCACCCCACTCTGCCACAGCCCTACTGAGATGATCTGTTTATCTGTAAGCCCTGTGAGCCTCGAACGTATTGCTTCCTGGGTTATAATTGGATTTAGCAGAGATGAAAGCTTCCCCTCACTTTGTTGGTATTGAGTAAGAGCAGAACAGAGCCTGACATCCTGGTCCAATGGGATTTGTAAGGCTAACGACTCTGAAGACTTGTTGAGATGTCTCCCTGGACTGCAGTGGCCCTTTACTTCTAGTGAAGAAATAATTTCAGATTTTGCATGAAATGGGATTGCTCTGAGTGACTTTGGTTGCCAGTCCCAGCTGGAGTAGGACGCATCTTGCTTCTGCTTTGGCCTCAGTAAGATACCAGGGAGCCTGCTGGGCTGCTGGGCAGCTTGGAGAGGGATCCCACCTTTCCTGAACACCTGTGGAGGTTGTGACTCTTGAATGTTAAGAAGGAGCCCCAGAAGGACATGGCAACTGAACCTGGCTGTACCCCTCCTTTCAAAGATGGGATTTTAGTCTTCTCCCAGAAGCCATGATGAGCTTGTTCAGAGCAGCACTCCACCAAGGCTGGGTCTTGCTCTTGTGCTGTCTTGGAGCTCATGTCAGAGAGCAGACGTGATCCTAACCACCATTAAGTCAATAAGGATCACTGTTTCCTTGCTGGGAACTGGATCAGGAAGTGAGACACTGGCTGGGGGGTTTATTGCCCTCCTGAAGAGGCTAAACCAGGAGTGACAACAAGCCAGGAGAGTTTCTTATGGCTGTAGGATGATGTAGCACTTCACCCTAGAGGTCAATATGAAGTGCTGCCTGCCCATTAGCTGGTATGAGTCTCTCTAGTCTGTGGCAGAAGAAATGGGCTAATAATTGATTCTTGGATGCAGCTAGCCGGATGGCCACTGAGATCGTTTAGAGGGCAGTCAGACCACCTTCCAGGTCCTCAAACCTCTCTAGCGCTGGTGGCTGTGCAACAGGTAAGGGTCTCTAACCCTGTTGTCAAGACCAGGTGGAAATGGTGGCACGTATCTCTAGGATCCTCTAGGTGGGCCCCAGCTCAGCTGAACGAATTGGGTTTTTGGGCTTCATGCCTTTGCTTATGTGTCCTGCTGTCGCCAAGGCTGAACCACCAGCTGAAGGTGATTATGTACGCTGACATAGAGGTAAACAGATGGACATGCCGTGGCCCTGGGCTCTGGTGTTGGGCACCCCAGGCTCTGGAGTTGCACATCCCGTCCTCTGCCTTCAGCTTCCTACCACTCTGAACCTCTGGAGAGCAAGCTGCTGGCAGACGTCTACCATCAGTCATGGGTGGGGAGTGATCAGCTGGGTTAGCATGACATTGATGTAAATTTAAATCCTTCTTTTGCTCTCTCCGCTAGCAGCCCTGTATTTCCAGGAAGAAAGAGAATGGGAAACAACTTTGTTAATGAAGTAGAGCATTTAAATTCTCTTTATATTTAGTCCTGTCTGGAGTTCTTTACCCAAATGAAGCAGAAAGCATTTACAGCTGTATTTTCCATCACACCAACCAAGGAATATATTCATTTGCAGTAACATGACACTCAATGAACTGGAAAATAAGCTCCCAAAATTGCTCTCGCTATGAAACCGTCTCAATGACTAGGAAAAGCCCGTTTGGATTCCACTGACCAGTCACTTTGGTTATGATAAAAATTAATTTGGTCGAACACCTGAACTGTGGCAGAGTAGACACTTGGCCCTGAGATAGCTCTGCTTGGGAATGGGCATAGGGCTGCCTCCTGTGCTGCAACTCCCACCGCTCCTGCTCTTGGCTTCGCTCGCCCAGGAGACCTGGCTGAAACTCCAGTGCCTCCAAGGGCTGGCCATCAGTGGCACGTGGATGCACAGCAGCTGATGGCCCACACGTCCTGCTCCACATCTGCCACATGGCTGCAGGAGGGCACAGTGCCAGCGCTGTGGCAGTGCTGGCCCACGGTCGGCGGCCCATGGCCGCTATGCACAGGCCAGGCATACATGCATCCCCACGAGCCACAAGCGACGAGCAGAGGAGATGTAAATGGGTTCCTCCTTCCCTCTGCAGCGACCCGAAGAGGACGTGAGCAGAGTGTTAAGCAGGTACTGACCGAACACCAGCAGAGGGTTCTGCTAATTGCTTGTGATGTCTAGTCCAACTTCATTGGCACAAGCAACAATTGCTACTGGAAATGCAATTAATAATTAAGCACCTGGTGCTGGCAGGTGTCAGCAGAAATCCACGGGGCCCGTTATCCCCTGCATTGACACCACCTCTGCCTGCACAGGAGCAGGCAGCACCAGCCAGGATGCAGCCCTTTGTTGCCTGGATCAATACTCGGTGAGGTGGAGATTCATGCCTTGAAGAAATAACTTACTGGTGGTATTTCCAGAGCACGGATAATGTCTGCCTGCTGTCAGGGCTGTGGGGAGCAGGACAGGGGCCGAATGCTGCCTGCCCAGCCACCAGGACCTGTGTGTAATCCCCAGTTAGCATTGCAGCGGCACTTCGTGGCTTGATCAATCCCTGCCAAGGATGTTCTGCAAGCGTTTTCCATCCTCGCTGTACAGACAGAGTGACTTTGGTTGGAAATGGCTTGGCAGCACTTCTCCACAGCATCGAAGACCAGAAGCATCCCACCCTGGAGCTGGCACAGCCACCGCAGGGGTGACCGGGGTGGCTGGGCTACAGGTAGCTGAGCCGTGATGCCCTGTCCCAGCAAAGGAGGGGGCTCACTCTGTCCCTGGGCAGCATGTCTCTCAGCTGGGGATGATGGCACGCAGCAGAGCCATCCCAGTCCTGTCTGGCAGAAAGCAGCATTGAAATGCCTTCCTGAGATGTCCTCCTGGCTTACTGTGGTCTTGGGACCCCCCGCATCCCCACTTGCAGACTCAGCCAGCATTGCTTTCACTTGCAACTTTGGCTGCTAGTTGTAATGACTTACAGCCTTTTTCAAGCTGGCTTTTGTTTTTAATTACATTTTACCTTTGAAGATGGGCTGCTTTGGTGGTTAGTTTTTTTCTCTACTCTTTTTTTCTTTTCACTTTTAAAGGCCAACAGAATTTAGGCTCGTTGATAAATTGCTTCAGCTTTTAGGAAGGTGCAGAGCCTTTTCCCTGGGTAGCAAATTGTTGATTTCCTACCACAGGGCTGAGTGATGGTGATTCCCTTATTAAACTGCACTTAGAGGCAACGACTGTCAGGCAGGGATGGAGATCTTCTCCGATAAGTTGGAGCTATTCATTATTAAATTATCTTCATTCACTTGAACATCTCATTTTCATTGAATTAGATGAAAAGTGCTCAAAGGCAGCTGCTGCAGCTGCTTGGAGGCTGCCAGGAGCGGTGTGCAAATGTCACTGCTGGCCTTTCCTCCCCCACCGGCTGCATCTGACCCCTTCCATGGGGTGGACGGACCTCATGGCTGGTGTAAATCTCCTGGAGGTAGCTGGGGAGTTGCACCAGCTGATGGCCCTACCTTGGAGATGTGGATTCACCAGCTCTGAGAGCTGGAGCTAGCAGCAATCAACTCCACTGGGGAATAAGGTAGCATGGCCCTGGGTCTGATCTCTGCCAGCTTGGGAGGGGTGACCAAGGTGAGTGTCCCCGGTAACTGGGGGCTGGTGTGACCACTGGGGGGACCTGCCCCAGTGTTTCAAAGGCTGTGTGTCCTGCCGGGGGGGGCTTTGCAGCTGGGCTTTTCTGAGTTACGCTTTGGGCTTGGCTTAAAGGACCCTGCAGGGCATATGAGCTCACCCAGGGTGCCCAGGGAGCTGTGCTGTTGGTGCAGGCAAGAAACAGGGAGCTAGCATGAGGGTCAATAGCAGGCACTTGGGCATAAAGCACGTCACAGTGCAGGCAGCAGTGAGCTGGCTTTGCCCACGTCCATCTCGGGGCAGAGATAGTGCATGGCATTGGTGTGTGTGTGTTCCATCACCTCAGTCACAGCAAAATGGATGCAGGAGCTGCTCAGGGCTGAGCAAGTCTCAGCCTGTCTAGAGGGGTTGCCTCTTGGTGTTGGGTGGTCTGGTTGTCTTACCAAGAGCAACAACCCTGTCCTTTGTCTGCTGCCCAGCTAAGAGCTTTCTCCTCCTGCCATTGCCCCTTCCCCACTTTCACCCCTTTTTATCACTCCATTTCTTGGTCAGTGTGCACTGGACAATCACAAACCGGGCATAAGGGCATGGCTCACACTTAAACATGAAGCCAGCCAGACCGTGGAAGCTCTTGAGAAACACCAGTGATGGCACTGGCTCCCTGCCTGCGTAACCCTGCATATGGCTTTACCCCTGCTCCTGCCACCCCCTCCCTGTCTGGGCAGCAGCATGTTCCCCCTCGGGGCAGCCACCGGCTGCATCAGGCCCGGCTTTAGCTTTAGCCCTCAACTACAGATGAGCTGTTGGATATTTTTGTGGGAGGATGCCATCTGGCTTCCTGATCTCTCCACTTTCACCTTGGCATGGGTAGCTGGCACCCAGCCCCATCGCTCAGCACTGAGCCAGGGGGCTGCTGTCTGGGCTTGCCAGCCTGCAGCTCTTCAAGGAGTTTTGCGGAGCCTGGGCTGGTTTAAAGCTACCCTCTAGGAACAGGATGCTTTTGTCTCAAGGCAAAAGACCTTAGATACAGCGCACTGTGCCCAGGCATCACTGATCTCTGTCCCAGTCATGTGTAAAGCTGCATCTTTCCCTAGGAGAGCTCAGAAGTAGGACACCTGGCTGCTGCTCAGTCCCAAACATTTCAATAGCGGGCAGCATCCCTCTCGCCTGTGACAGCCTACAACCTCACTGGTCAGTGAAAATCCCTTTACTTTGCTGCCCTGAGCACTGTGAAGTTCTTCACACCTCCTACCCACAGCTACCATTTTGTTCCTGGCGAGGAACCACCGGCCCCTTGGGCCAGCTCCTCAACAACTGTTACTTTTCCTTGCCAATAAATCTCACCCACAGAAGCCGCTTTGATCAATGCACTTGAATTTCAGCCTTCAGCCTTGATCGAGGCAGGGGGAGGGAGTAGAGCGAGTACTCACAGGCTCTTTGGGGACGGTCTTGGAAACGAAGCTCATTCTCAAAGAAAAGCCTGCTTCAAAGTAAGAGGCAGTGCTGTGAGAATAAGAGTGAACCAGGTGGGCAGAGGAGGAGGAGGAGGAAGGCTGCTGCGTTCCCAGGGCCCCAGCTGGGCTGGTCCAGGTGTGGATCCAGTGGGAATGGTGATGGTGGCGTTGCCATGGGGCTGGAGCTGCTGCTGGGTGAGAGCAGGAAACCATAGCTTGGCAGGTACAGTGGGGAGTGGGAACCTCCCATTATGCTTAATTCTGCCGCAAACCTGATTTTCTCTACACATTAGCTTTTTGGCCTTTTTTGACCTTCCTTGGCCTGAGGTCAAGAAAGTTTTCTGAGCTGAGAAGGAGCTGTATTTACCTCCTTGGTCACTGGTTTCCTCCCAGTCTTTCACTGATGGGGATGGTGCTGCAGGTCAGGTGTTATGGACCTGAGGACGGCTGTGGGACAGGAGGAGAGGAGGAAACACCATCCCTTCCTTGCCATCCATGGTCTAACTGTTTCAGCCATAAGCTCTTTGTGTTGGATGGAGGGATGCATAGACACCGCTCTAGGTTTGATCAGAACAGAGCTCCTGGTTAATGGTAATTAATGGCCAGGAGGAGACCTCCAGGTGTTCGGCAGCTTTGTTTCCCCCCCTGGTGCACACAAGAGTACTGCGTCAGCAGCTCTGGTGGGCTCGGGCCCTTCCTCTGCAGGTTGCATTACCCAGGAGGGAGCAAAGGACTGAGCAGAGATGCAGAGCATGGAGGTCCTTGTGAGCAGGTGAAAGCTCTGGCCAGAAATTGCCCTCCAGCACTGACCTTCCCTGCTCCAGCAGTCCTCCTCCTCCTCCTCCTCCGTTCCTGCTCCCTCTTCTCCCACTGTCGTCTTCCTCAGGTGCGCACACACACATGCACTCTTGCCTTTCATTTTGGCTACAGATGGTAGGCAGAAAAACCAGCCAGACAGATGTGTTTTTCATAGCTCCCAAGCCAGGCATAACTAAACATTTACATTTATTACCAATTAGAGGGGAAACAGACTGTAGTTTTATGCACTGTATGTGTCTGGATATATTTTGGTTTGTGACCTCACTTACACCGTTCCCCCCCAACAACTAAAGCCCTCTTGGTTAGGAGCAAACCTCTGGAAAGCATCTGCAGCACCGGATCCCATCCCAGCATCCCATCTCCCTGCAATTCGGAGATGATGTGGATGCTGTAGCAGCCCCTGACACTCATTGGGCACTGGCCGCCTTGCAAGCGGCTGCAGAAAGCCTATGCAGGGCTTTGCTCTGGGAGGATGCTGAGCATCCCTGGGGACGCCCACCTGTCACATTCCCAGGGGCAGGGATTGCCATGGTGCCTGGCCTCTGGCAGGAGCCATGTCCATTAACCCCGTGTATGGATTTGCACACAGCACAGCTGTCAATTTATGGCTTGCGAGTGCCCCAAGCCTGCGGCTCCTGAGCCAACATCACAGCGGCTTTTTAGCAATGCTTGAGCCAACAGCAAAATGCAAACAAATCCATAAGCAGACTTTGGGCCTCACTGAGAGTGGGAGAAGGGGTGGAAAAAAAAGTACATGATGGAGGTGGTGCCCCATGCTCGGTCACTAAGGGACTGATGTCCTAATGAAGACCGGATCCTGTCTAGCAATGGTCCAGTGGTTAGCACAGTACTGTGCCATTGCACTGCTGCTTGCTCATCTCTGTGAGGCCAGCAGCTTTAACCAGAGCTGGTTTGAGCCGCAGGAGGTCAGGACAGGGTTTGCATGTGACCTGCTAGCCTTGGACAGACAGATGGACTCTTGCTCGTGTGGGGATGAGGACTTACTGGTTCTCTGAGGATACTGGGTTTGCTATACTGGAACATTAGCTCTTGATCCTGCCTAAGGGCAATGGCTAAACTGCAAAGAAAAAATCTCAGTCCCCTTCTTCAGGCTACCATCCCCTCGGCAAGAGAAGAAGGGAGAAGTCTGCGGTGAGGCCAGGGCATGTTGGACAAGATTGCTCTTTAAATGAGGTTGTCCCACATCCACCCTGATACCGGGAACATGCCCACCCAATGCCACCCCTGCAGCAGCCCAGCTGGGATGCAGGATGCTGCAGACACTGACCCCCTGCTCTGCCTGCCCCGTCCTCCCCCCAGCTCCGTACAAGTACCGCAGCCATTGATTCAAGCTGCAACATCCTGATTCCTTCCTTGCTCCTGCATTTTTCCCCAGAGGGTGCTGTGAACCCTCCGGCAATCTTGTCTGAAGCTCACCTCTGGCTGCGCCGCATGGATCCCGGTGCCCACTTCTGCTGTTGCTCAGGCAACAACTTCTGAGTTCAATGCAGGGTTGTATTTCCCTCCTCTCTCCAGGATGCTGCTGCTGGGGAAGCAGCCCAGACACGGAGTGAAAGCCATAGGTCATGCCATACAGCAGTTGCATGCATCCCTCTGGCTGCTGCTGGCAACACCGGAGGGATTTATTCCATTGGGTGGGGCTTTAGAAATGCAATATTTTACTAGAAGCCTATTAAACTGTTCAAGCAGTGATTAAGAGAGGGGCGATGTTGTGGCATGGGGCAGCAGCTGATGCAAATTGAAGCAAGGTGTGGGTGGATTTCTGACCTGAGCAGGGGGAGCCATGTCCTGGTGTGGTTGGAGGGCCAAGGCCGGCTCTGTGAGGCCAAGATAAGGAATAAATAAAGCTGCGAGGCTGAAGCAGGGGGTATGAAGGGCTGCAGTATTCTGGCGGAGCTATTGGAGAGTGGGAAGCACCAGTTTCTGGGGTGGAAATGGTCCAACCCCACCTCAGCCCATGGAGGACCTGTTGCTTGTGCCCATCTCATGGGGGGGCAGCATCCTGCCTTCATTTGGATGGGAGGGACCGCGTACAGGCAGACCGAGGGTGCCATAAACCTTGGCTACCAGCCTTTGGTCCCTTCTAGAAAAGAGCTGACATAGGGACGGGGCTGCATGGGGAACCTTTATCCGGCAAGGGCTGGAGAGGAGCAAGATGGGACGTGCAGCATCTGTAGCTTCATGCCTGGCTTTGTCCCAACATCCTACTAATCATCAGACACAGGTGATGGTTTAGCTGGAGAGCCAGCTTTAAGATTAATAATAATTGTGGTTTTTTTTTACCCCTGTCCTTTAACTTTGCTGGAGTGTGGCGAGGTGGGAGCTCTTGGCAGCTGGGATGTTAAATGTTTTTTCACATGTTCTCTTGATTATTAATGGATTTTAGTACTTGACAGAGTAGAAATTAGGAGATAAAAGCTATTAGAAACTAATTTGGATAATCACTGATTCTGTTCCCCCAGGAGCCTTCCTGAGAGCACTGCTCCCAACACCACTGCCGAGGCTCAGGAGAGAAGGAAATATCTTTTTAACTGAGTTTCATGGGCTTTGGGGGAGCCCCCTGATTTACGGCCGATGAAGAGATGGCTTGGATGTAGCAGGCACAATGCAAACATCGCTCTTCTCCCAGCAGCCTCCTGGGATTTATAGTATTTCACATACCTGGACACTCTTTGGGGTGGTTTATATGCTGTATTATTTTACTGTTATGTTGGTGAAACAACCATAGAAATTAGTTTGGGAAAACTATGTGGGAGATAAATCGTTGGTGGCATGGGCTCTCCCAGGGATGAAATGGGCTACAGGTAGAGAAATAGGTCCCTGAGACCCTTTTCTCCTTCAATTCCCATCTCCCTGAGTGGATCAATGATGCCAGGGGCAAGGAAGGGGCAAGGAACTGTCATGGGGAATCATATTAAAGGAAAAGCTGGAAGGTGGTGACTGATGTAGTAACTACCGCTGATTTTGAGGCAGATTGGCGGGAGAGTTTGTGTATCCTCATGTGGAGCAGAGGCTGCCTGTAGGCTAGGAGAGCACTTTAAAAATAATTTGACTGATCTCTCTCCTTTCTTTCCATCCAGTTGGGCTCTGCTCCCAGCACATGTAGCGGGAGTGAAAGGTCTGGCTCACACCTTTGTCTGGGTTGTGTTGTTTTTGTTTTTTTTTTTCAGAGGTTTGCCCTCCAGGGAGAACCCTCCAAAATTCACCAACCATCTCAACCCCCAGTCCAGGAGCAGAGCCAAGAGGTCCCCTGGGAGCACTGTCCCGGGGGCAGCTGGACTGAGGGGGGTCAGGAACCGGCTCGATGAGGTAAGTACTCCAGCCAGGCTCCTGGCCATGAATCAGCGATGCCCCTGGCCCTGGCACTGCTGATTTACGCTGGCTGTGGTGGCACCCCAGGGCAGGGCACCCGTATTTAATGGACGGGAGTACAGGCACCAGCAGCAGTGGCTCCCAGCCCTGAGATCAGGGAGGAGAAAACAACTTGCCATCGGCATCCCCGGTCCCCTGTGAGTTTCTCTGCTTGCAGAATGGGATGCTGTGAAGAGATGTCATTTGATGGTATCTCTAAGAGGTCTTCAAGTTCTCCTTGAGAGCTGGAAGCAGCTGGGGGGCACTCAAGGAGGTCAAGGGCTGGTGCAGGTGGTGGGGTTTGGTGAGTGCTAATGGGTGGGTGAGGTTATGATTTTCTATCTTTGCTTAAGGAGGAGTTGGTGGAGAGGGAATAAGGGAGGTGAAGAACTGGGACTGGAGCCTCTTGAGGTCGCCACCAGCTTCAGTCATCCCAGCTTCTCACTAAGCTCCTGGGGGGGACACAGGAGGGTGGCTGGGACCTCTCCCACACGCCTGGGCTGGCAGCACAGTCCCCCTGCCTCTTCCCTTCCTGCCCTTTGCAGCCTCTCCTGCCTTCTCCAGAGGCCACAGCATGAGGCTGAGGAGGAGGAGGGAGGAAGGAGCCAAGGTTATTGTCATTTTAAGATCCTGTTAAACATCCCCCCATTCTCCCTAAGAAGTGTCCATTTACCGCAGGCCCTGTAAATCCTCTCTGGAAAGGGAACCCCAGGGAGCGCAATGTGGGAAGATGAGAGCCCTCAATGGTTTTGAAAGAGATGGCAGAGGGACGGAGCAGAGAGGAAAAACCCAGCCCACCATCAGCAAAGGGAGAAAATAGACCGAAATAGAGAGAAACTGAAAATGTGCTGAAGCAGCTGATGACAACCCAAACAGCAGGATAAGGCTCCTGCCTGCCAATTAACGAGGCTCTGGTGCTAATTTGCCACCTTGACTGCACTTCTGAGCTTGTCAGGAGAAGGGGAAAAGGAAAAAAAAAAAAAGACAAGGCTAAAAAAGAGGCAGCGAGGTTTTGGCTTGCCTCTTGGCTATGCAGATGTCTCTGGGCTTCAGAGAGGGAAGCAAGGGGGGCTGATGGCAACCCCCCTCTCCGAGCCTGGAGTGGGATGAGGATGATGAGTCTCTGTGGGCTTGTGTTGGCAGAGCAGCCCCAGGCCATGGCACTACCCAATCTAGGGATGCTAGTTTCCCAGGGATTGCATCCCACGGTCTGCTTGGTTAGTTGGGAGAATAAGTGGCAATCCTACACATGCACAGGAACATCTCTGGTACCTGCAGCGAAGCCATGTTACAAGGAAGAAGCCGGAGCAGCGCTGTGCCGGGGCGGAGAGGTCCACAGGCAGCTTGCCGTTGCCTGCCTCCCCCAGAAATGCTGTCAAACAGCAAAACAGCTCTGTTGGCAGCTGCCCGGTGGTTATGTGCAGATAACGAAGCCGGAGGAGCCCTGAGCAAAATGCTCTGTGTGAAGCCTCCCACCAAGCGAAATGTCTGATTTCTACTTCTTGCCCATCCTGCAGCCTGAACTAAGAGCGCAGAGACCACGGCGGGATGAACTTCAAGCAAAATCTGCAACAGTGTGCTGTTTGCATGCGAAGAAAAAGAGTGCCTGACAGCAAAGCGTGTTACCTGGAGCCCCCCCAGCCCTCCCTCCTTCCCTGGGGATGTTTTACCCCCTGCGCATCCCATGATCTTCTCCCAGGCTGACACAGCATCAGCTGGGAGCTATGAGGAGGGGAAACCAAGGCAGGCTGGAGCAGGGATGCAGACAGGGATGCAGACTTAGATCCATGGCCTCTCTCCATCCTGGCTCTTCATGGCAAAACTATCCTTGCTATTTCAGCACAGCCGGATGTGGAGAAGCTCTTGGCCATGAGGCCAAAGGCACCGCCTCATGGCACACAGGGCTGGAGGCTCAGCTGGTGCCACAGAAAAGGGGTGAAAACACAGGAGGGAAAAAAGAGTGTAGGCTGGATAGCCGGAGCTGTTCAGTTAAGGTGTAGCCGATCACAGCCCATCACCGGCTGTCTCAGGGCTGGGAGACAGATGGAGGTGGGACGAACCTGTACCTGGGAGCCATGAGCAGGGATGCTGGGGGAGAGCACGGTGGATAATACCATACTGCTGCTGGGGCTGGGGGCAAAACAGCCTGGCCTTTCCCCGTCCTCTTTTTCCCTGTCAGAGCTCCTAAATAAACGTGTCCGGAAGGAACCAGAGTGTCTGCAATCAAGTGAGTGAGGCGCTCAGCTCGTTATTTAAGAGTCAGCATTCTGGCTTTCATGCTGCAGAGAATATTGTATAAATGCAAGGGCTTGAAAACCAGAGCCCAGGTAAGGATAACCCCAAATGTACCAGTTTTTAAAACCTAATGGGTTTGACACCAAATTCTGGGTTCAGGGTGGCTTTTTGCATCCAGAGGCCAGATGCTGCCAGTGCCGTGCGGCAGCGACTCTCCAGCCAGCCCCGGTAGTGCCAGTGTTGTTCTTTGCAGGGGAAAACACTGCAAGGTAATCAAATGCTGACCTCCAGTTATTAACCTCGTCTTTTTAATCATCTCCATTGAGCACCTTAATTGCTGAACAGGGATGGGAGGACCTGGCTGCTTCCACCCCAGATTAACATGCAGCCTGGCAAGTCCCCTCCTGCCTATCCCAGGGGACGTGCTGCTCTGCTCTTTCTCTAACTCACCTGCTTACCCTGAAAAAAGGTGGAAGTGGTTCTCTTCCAAAATACAGCAATTTAACAGCAAAATTCAGGGAACCACCCCCATCTTTTCCTCTACTAGGTCATGGATGCGGTGCAGCCCCACATTGTGGGGAGCTGGTGGCCAGGGATGTGCTCAGCATTGCTGTCACTCCTCCTCTGCTGGCCCCTGTGTTGCCCAACGGGGGTGCTTTGCGGAGATGGCACCATGCTGGCTGCTGGGTTGGGAATGCCATACGTGGTCTCATTCCTGACTGGAATCAGTGATTTGGGCCAAACTCGATGCTTTTGGGCAATACATGATGAAATCTTGCTCGGAGGCTGCAGGGAGGGGAGGCTCCAGTGCTACTCTGCCTGCCAGCCTGAGGGGCAACCATCAAGAATGCAAAGAGTTGATGGCGCATCCCTCCAGTTGCCTGCCTGCCCCTTTTTGCCTTTTTTTTGCATTAAATTGAAAGTAAACAGCCTTCATCCACCTCCATCCCCACACATGGGACCATTACTCTCAGGGCATCACCTGGAGCCAGTACTGAGGTGGAGAAACTTGGGGTCAGTCCCCTGCCAGGTAGAAGTTGCTTCACCGTGTCTTGGCCAGCGGCTTCTCGGGATGCTGCTAGACGTCCCAATGGCTCTTGCATTCATGTTCAAGTGGCTTTAGGATGTGTTAAGGGTGCCAAAAAGCACGGTAGGAAATGCTCTGTCTGGGGGAGACAGAGGATGGAGCTGAGGAAAGTTAGCCTAATGCATGGCGCATGTGACAATGGAGAGAAGTGATGTGATGGCCCAGAAAGATGTGTAGCAGAAGCCAAAACAGTCTTTCTAGCTGTGAAGCCTCCTGGCAGCACTGCCGGCCCTCTGGCCTATACCCTCCTCATCCCCAGGCAGATGTGTGACAGCTTCCCCTGGGGAGCCAGAATGATGGCTTTGACTTGTCATTTCCTCCTGGTGTGTTTAATTGCCTGATTATTTTTTTTCCTTTAGGACTGGGAGACAAGAGAGGAGACGTGGCCAAAGACAGACAGACATATAGAGAAGTCCAGGTGACAGATTGAGGGATGCTATAACCACAATAGCCAGCCTGATGGATTGATAGATTAGACAGGGAATATAAATAGCAAGCACAGTTTATCTACCCCCATTTTTATTTTCCTCTCGCTTATCTCTTTATCTCTCCTGGTGTTATTTTCCTCCCGCTTATCTCTTTATCTGTCCGATGCGAAGGAGAGGGGGGAATAAGCGGGTGACAGAAGCAGGATGGATGAGCTCAGATTACCACCGCTTTTGCAGCATCCAAGCAGGCAAGTTTTGACAGCCAGGGAGGATTAGGAAAAAGACTCAGATCTACACACCGATACACTTCTTTTCCCCTCCCCATCCCATCTCCTTTTCCCTATACCCTGCCCATCCCCTCTGCCTGCACTCCCTGCTTTGGGGGATGCTGCAGGTCAGAGGGTCATCTCCTTCCTCTCTCTAGCCTGTCCTCGGCCAAGAAATTAGGGCAGCTGCTGAGGCAGTGAGCTCTGCTTGTCTGGATACCCAGCGTTTCCATCCGACAGCCGGGCAGCGCCGCTACTTGATATTCTGGTCAGGCACCGAGTGCGGCAGCAGCGGCACCGGGGAAGGAGGGAGGGGAGCCCAGCTCCACTGAGCTGTCAGCTCGCCTGTCCCTGCTGCCTGGATCTTTGCCCCAGCTCACCAGGTGCCAGAGATGCTGCCCGTTCCCTGGCAGTGGGGCTGCTGGAGGTGCTGGTCTCAGGGAAGCCCGCTGCCCCTTGATGCCTGCACTGGGTGTAGCAGAGGGAGGTGTCCAGGAGGGGTTGCACCTGGTTTGGGGCCCTTTCAAAGGGGGTGATGAATGAGAAGGCCTTGAGGAGGTCAATGAGGATATGAGGATACCAGAAGCACAGAGCAACCTATGTATATGGACCAAGCAATGGAGCTAGGACACAGAGATGAATCTCATACCTGTCTACACAATTGTAACTGGACAGAAAGGGTGGGTTGGGATCAGGTATTCCCTGTCTTTTCTCATACCAGAGTTAAGGGACATCAAGTGAACATCCCAAGGGCCGTGCTTGATGTGCCCAAAGAGGTGGCACATGCCACAGCAGGTGACTGAGCTATGGCACTGCTCACCTTGGGGCATGGTGGATGTTTACATGGGACCAGGAGGAGGTTGGACATGAGATGTGTCTGGTGACATGTGGGTCCTTCCCGCCAGCTCAGAGATATGTTGCATCTGCTCTAGGCACCCTGCCGGGAGCAAAAGTGAGAGCTGGGGGAAGCAGGCAGGAGCTGCTGGCTCCAGATGTGGGCAGGATCCCTTCCTGCCTCCAGGCACGTCTGATGGTCTTAATGGGCCACCTCGGAACCCTGTCCCTCCAAGTTAATGAAGACATGGACAGGAGACAGATGGCATCTCCCCTCCTCAGGAGGCTTGGCTAAAATCCAGAGAGCAGGATGGTGCAGAGACACAAGAGAGGACACAGTGGCTGGGCATGCATGGTAGCCTCCTTGCCATCTCCTCCTGCCACACAGCAAGGGAAAAGCCAGGTCCAGAGATGACAGTAACTGTTCTTTTTGGATTTTTTTTTCTCTCAGTTGTTTTTGGTTGCTCTTTTGCTTAAAAAAGGCATTTTTTAAAAAATATATTAAACAGATACATTTTACTAAGAAGTCTCTTGGCTGGAGCCACCGACAAGAAATGACCATCCCCAAATAAATGGGCTTTAAAAAACCCCTCCCAAACAAAAGAAATAAATAAATACATAAATTAAACCTTTTTTTTTTTCCTTTTTGTTCCTTCCTTTTGTTTTAGGTTTCGGGGGTTTTTTTGTAAGGAATTGCGGCCCAGAGGTCTCTGCCGGTGTCCGTGACAGCAGTGTCCACAGGCCAGGTGCCAGGTCCTTCCTGTGCAAGGGTGATGATGCCTTGACAGGCATGAGATGCTCGTGAAGAGTCGCCAAGAGAGATCCACTGCATCTCAGAAGCCTGCAGCGTGGTCCTCCCATGCTGTGTGTGAGGGCATGGCCACAGGAAGGGTCATGGGGGATGCGGAATCAAAGGTGCTGGTAGAAAACTCTCTTAAAAAGACTACAAAAATTGGGGCACCTAGGAGACCACCACTGGAAGATCCTCATGGAGAGTTGAGCATCTGCTCCAGCAGGGCCAGCAGCTGCCTTTGACTGAGCCGCATCCCCCCTGGCCATTGGCACGTCCCCCCAGACACCAACTCTCAAGCAAAAGCTGTGCCACAGGGTGGCTGTGCTGGCATTGTCCCCGCACTTGGAGCCAAGTCTGCTCTGCATGAGCCATCCCTCCTCCATAGTCCCACTGGCGTCCTCCATCTGCTCAAGCCCTGTGTCTCTGTGGCCGGTCACTGGGTGTACCATGGAAGCACGCAGTTGGCACTAAGGTAAGGCCTTGATTTAATTTTTTAGAGTGTTTATATTTTTCCCCCCCTCTGAGGAGTCCTTTCTCTCGGCCCCCTCGCTCCAAGATCTGAGCAGCCCTAGCTGTTAGCTGCACAGTTTTCCGGTCTCCTGCTCTACTGCATTGGGCAGCCTGGTGTTGAAGGCCCTCAAGGAGGACTGGATCCTCGCCACCTCGTTGTTGGCCAACTTAAGCCTGTGGCGGAGCAAGCAAGTGAAGAGGTCAAGGCGGGTTTTGCCAGGGGGTGACAACCTGTTCACCCGGTCCCTGATCTCCAACAGCTGGAGCATGGCTGAGTCCTGGGAGCCCTGGGTATAGGGGTAGTCCAGCTGAAGGATCAGGTCACGAATAGCATCTGGTTCAAAGGGCAGGCTGTAGCCAAAGACTTGCAAGCTGTTGATTTTCATGTATCCCAGGTTCTTGGAGGGATCTGCCATCTCCAAGGGTTCATAGTAGATTGTCTCATTGGAGCTGTCATCCAGAGACTTGATGCGGCTCCGCAAGTAGACGTGGACCGTCTCAAAGAAGGTCTTCCACTTGTTGCCCAAGGTGAGCGTCCAGTTTTGGCACTGGGCAGAGGCATCTACGTTAGTCCTTTCCCAGTCTGGGAAGCTGCCCTCATTGACGGGCATGAACCAGCTCTCTGAGTGGCTTCCCCCAAAGGGGTTAACATAGATGGCCATGACAGGCTCCAGTGTGCTGTTCTTGGTGAGGCAGATCTGCAAGGAGAGGGCCAACATCACGTGAACCAGCCCAGGCTTGTATTTGTTGCTCTTCAGGGTCAAGAGCATGCGTTTCCTCCAGGAGGGGTCGAACCAGCTCCCCAGGCGCATGTCATTGCTGATGAAGATGGAGTGCACCTCGATACGGCTGTCCCGTTTCTGCAGGAGGTACTTCAGCTCCAAGTCCTGCAGGTCCGTCTCCAACCCCAGGTAGTGCTCCAGCGAGTCAGCCACCTCAGGGCGGCAGAAGCCCTGGCTGAGCACGTAGCCATGGTTGCAGGTCCCACAGCGGGTGCTGTTGTCCTCAGCACAGCTGGCGCAGGCTGGCCCCTTGCCCAAGGCACACGGTATGGACCCCTGGCAGGAGGGCTGGTCGGAGGGACACGTGCAGCTGTGACTTTCTTCCAGGAAGGTCCCAGGCACAGTGGTCTCGCTGCAGTACAGGAGTGATTGCGCACGGCTCCACCAGTAAGGGAGGGACCTGGTGGAGAAGAGACACGGGAGGAGGGATGCTTACGTGGCATCTTTAGGGGTGTGACCAACTTTCCCTAGGCATGGAAGAGCTGCCCACCTTGTGTTCACTTTTCTGTACCGTTGGTGGCCCTCCATGAACCGAAACACATTTTCCATCTCCAGGCTTGGACCCAACGACTCAAGGCCACATCCCAGGGTGGCATGGCTGCCCCCACTACCTGCTCACCCCTGGGCAGCCCTCCAGCAAGGTGTGAGCTCCTCCAGTCCCAGTCACGGGGAGGTGGGCTATGTGTCTAAGTCCCCCTCAGGGCTCTGAGCAGTGTCTCCAGCATGGGACGGGAATGCCGTGGCATCTTACCTCTCCTTTGGCAGTGTGAAGCGAGGTTGCCGGTGGCAGCGTTTGCTGAGGTTGAAGAGCCGCCGGATGAGTCGGTGGGTTTTCCTGGAGAGCAGCTTCAGGCTGGTGCCCAGCTGCTGGTAGCGATGCTGGATGTCCAGGTCCATGGCCCAGAAGTGGGAGATGGCCGTCCTGTTCAGGAAACGGTCTCCAGGGAGCCTCTTCACCAGGGCCTGAAACTCCTCTGTGGGGAGAGAAAGATGGCGTCAGCAGACCCAAGGGAGCAAGCGGCGAAGGTAGGGCTGGAGCCAACCTCCTCTAACCAGGCTCTCATGTCTTCACAGACAGACGACCACTCTGGATCCCGCCCTAGAGCCCCACCACTCAGCCTGGGCTGCTCCTGGAGGAGGGATGGCAGGGAGGGAGGTGCTTGGTGGGGTCTCCCCAGCCTCACCTGACTCCTCGAACTGGCCGTGGTGGCTCTCCCAGGCTCGCCGGAGCTGGGCCAGGCTGCTCTCCAGCGCCTGGATGTCAGCCTCGGGGCAGTTGCAGCGGGGGAAGGTGGGCTGGCACTGGCAGCGGCAGTCGCTCCGGCGGCACACCAGCTCCCCGGCCGAGCTGCAGGCGATGTAGCTGAGGGCGGCCGCCACGAACCGCTCCCGCAGGTAGGAGGGGAGCACCGTCTGCAGCCCTGTGAGGGGGAGGCAGCCCCAAGAGCATCAGGGCGTGCACGGAGCCCCTCAAAAACACCGCCCGGGTGAGAAGGGAGTGAGCCTTCCCCCTCCCCAGGCTCCCACCCTCTCGTGATTTTCATATCAACTTGCTGTGGAGCCGCTTGTCTGGGTTCTGCATCGATCTTGGCTCCTCTTGGCAGACGAGCAACAACCTCATCCTGCCCAGTTTTGATTATTTTCATCCCCCCTCCTCCCCAGCCCTTAAATTAAAAGCAGCATCTCAAGCCAGCATCCTCCCGTGCAGTCCCCTGCGCACCCATGAGCATCCCACAGAGGCTCTCGTCCGTTGCCACGTCCCCGCCAGCCTAGTCCTACCTTGGAGCTGCACTTTGTTCTCAGGGCTCTGCACCAGAACTGAGCTCACTGAATCCAGGTTGTCATAGTTGCTGCAGCCGAGTGGCCCCGTCCGCGTTTCGGTCACCTAAGCGGGGGACCCGCATGAGGTCAGGGACACAGGAGGGGAGCCAGGGCATGTGCCACCCCGCCAAAAATGCTGCAAATAACCCACAGCCAGGCTTGCCATGCCCCACTCCACGGAGCAAGGCGATGCTTGGAGAAGAGAACTAATTGCCTGCTAATTGGCTTGTTGACAGGCGGCAGCCCTGCCTGCAGCCCACTGAAAAATGTGCCTTCATTAGCGTGCCCAATTTCCCATAAATAATGTGGATGTGCTAACTTTGCCTGCTCTCCCCCTCTGTCTCCCCTCCCCGGGGTGTGATCCTGCTTCAGGGCTGCCGGCGAGGCCCAGGGCCACTCTCTCCCTGCGCTGACCTCCCTCTCGCAGCCTCCCCTACCTTGATGGCGGCTGTGGCGATCTGGATGTGGTGGAGCCGGCGCAGCGTGCTTTCCCGGTCAATGAAGTAGGAGGCTGCCAGCTGGTGCAGGGTCTCCAGCGAGACCCCCGAGCTGTTCCCGGCGGCCCCCATGGGCTCTGCCCTCCGGCTCAGCTTGCGCTTGTCCACAAAAATGGTCAAGGACTCCTCTCCTGGGGGGACATGCAATGCTTTCAGGGGGCTGCTGGGCTCCCCCCATTCCCCTTCTTGGCCATATTTCTCCTGCAGTGCTCATTTTCCTACCCTCACTCCTCTGCACACTGCCTTGTGCATGGGAAGTGAGCAGGGAGCGAGCGGGGAGCGAGCACCCACCAGCACTCACCTCCCAGCGTGGCAGCAAGCAAGAAGTGGGTCCCATACTTTTTGATGAGGCTGTCGGTGATCTGCTGGGGGCTGGGCCGGCGTCCCAGCAGACGGATGTTGCGGATGAATTCAGGGGCCAGGGGAAGTGGCAGGCTGAAGAAGTCTTTCCTCTCCAACGCCAAATTATTCACTTTCCAGCGAGCAAACTCTCTGCGGGAGGAGAGCAGCGGTGGGAAGAGGGGTTGAACCCAGTCTGGCCATGCCATGTGCATGCTGTCCCTTCCTCTGTCCCCAACGTCCACCTCAGGGCAGGGGATCAGTAGGTGGAAAAACTCCCATTGGGACCATCCCGACCTCCCCATCACTGCATCGGAGATGAAGGACCTGCTGTGTGCACTTGCCAGCTATAGATCCAGCCAGAATGAAACTGTCATCCATCCCATAGCCATTGATGGCGATAACGAGCAACAAGCAGCGGAGATGCTTGACACTGATTAATCAGGCACCTCTGGCGGGCATTAATCACAGCCCAGGGCAGGGCCAGAGCCTTTTCCAGCCCGCTGGGCTGGATGGGCCTCATCCATCCACCTTCCCTATGGATCTGGGTGAAAACCCAACATCTGGGGGCTTCATGGTTTTAAGTATTGGCAGCACTCTGTAGGCAGCTGGAGGCGCTGGGATGTGGTGAGGGTGGTGGCGGGTCCCCTCATAGCTCTGGAGGCTGTGAACATGCTCCCCCATTGCCCTACCAGCCCCCTGGCATCACCCAGCCCCAGTGGGGAGTCACCAGCCTGCCACTGCCTCAAACTACCAACAGACCCGTAAACAACCAGTGGCTGATTTCAGCCTAATCGTCGGCATTTTGCTCTAATTAAAACCAGGCTGCGGCTTTCAGACAGTTTAATTAGGGCTGGTTAGGAAAGGAAGGAAAGGAAGGAGAGGGAGGAGGAGGGAGGGCTGGATGGGCACAAAGCATCTGAGAGGCTCGGCGGGTGCTGGTGGCCTCCCATTATGATTTTTGGGTCCAGAAAGAGGGATGTTGGGGCCAGGAGCAGAGCTGGGGGTGAGGGAGGGGGTATGCTGCCTCTCCCCTCGCACACACGCCCCCTGGGTGCTGGGCTACATGGAGCTGGGGGCCAGAAGCCCTGCACCAGTTCCCCCCCTCCATCTCATCCCACAGGCAAAGCAAGCTCCGAAGGCTGTTAGTGGGTTCTCTGCCTCAGAGGCGGCGCGAGGCAGCTGCTGCCCCTCCGGCTGCTCCTTCCTGTGCCACCACCATCACTGTCAGCATCCCCAGAGGACGTGGGTCCCTTGGCATGGCAGCATCAGCGTGTAGGAAAGGGGCGGGGAGGGAGAGGAGCTCTCTGGGGGTGCTGGGATGCATAAAAAGCTGCCATCCCGGCACCCACATCAGGTCCCTCAGGAGGGAGCAGCCAGGCTTTGCTCTGCTGCTGGAAACTCCCAAGGCTTAGCACCAACAAGGAGAGGAAGGGAAAAGGGCTTGTTAGCAGGATGTGACAGCTCTGATTACTGCCAGGAGGCAGTGGAGTGGGTTTCCCATGCTTGGCTGTCATGGGCTGACCACACTGCTGCCAAACCTGGTTTTCTACTGGCAAGAACCCCCCTTCAGTATTGGCCCTCATGCATGTAGCATTCCACTGCCACAGTCTATGGGGTGATGGCACTGGGGACATGCCAGGGGATCCGTCAGGGTGGCTTTTTGTGAGCTCCAGCATCATCCCAGCCCTAGATGGCTGACAGTCCAGGCAGGCTCAGTATCTCAGCACAGAAATGTCTTGGTGCATGGCAAAAGGACAAAGGAGCATCCTTCTGTGCCTCCCCCCGTAAGGGCTGATCCCATCTCAACCTGTGCACCAAATCAGTCACTGCTTGGGGCAAATCCTGCCCAGAGCCCATCCCAGCCATGCCATGAGCAATCTTGGAGGGCTGCTGTTATGTTACCCAGGAAAGCAGCCTCTCACATCCACCCACCCGCCATCTCTCTCAATGGGCAGCCTCCTCCTGCACACAAGGGTCCGCTCCGCTGTGCCCCACACAGCCCCCTACGCTGCAGCCCCCTCCCAGGGCGCCCACTGACGGGCTGACCCCTGGCGCTGCCGCTCACCTGTAGATCCTGTACCTGGTGGTGAAACCCTGGCGGTAGCGCTCCATGAAGTCCACATACTCCTGGGCTCGGTAGAAAGGTCCCCGGTCAGTGAGGAGCCAATCGAGGGGTGCCCGGCCCGAGGAAGAGGAGGAGGATGATGAGGAGGAAGGGGTCGCAGGGGCAGCATGCTGCTGGGACACTGTGCCGCCCACCCCGCTGGCCACTCCCCAGCGGCAGCACACGCTCAGGGCCAGGAGGGCCAGCGGCCACAGAAGCATCGGCGGGGGCCCGTCAGCACGCGGGAGGTCCTGCCGCCCCATCCTGCTGCTGCCCAGCTGGCTTCTTCATTCTCTCGCCCCACGGCAATCCTCCGGGACAGCCCTGCCCTGCAAAGGCACCACACAAAGCAAGGAGACCGTGAGGCACAGTGGCATGGGGCAAGGTGCCAGGTGGTTTCAATTCGGCATGGATATAAACCAGGTGCAACCACAAGCTAAGGGAAGGTGGGGTTTGCTTTGGGGAGGCTGCTGATGAAGGGAAAGTTGTGCTCCTGGGAGCGCCATGCATCGGGCACAGACCGGTTCTGCTACAGGAGTTAAGAGTTTATGGGGTTAGGGGTGCTGGCTGCTGCTGAAGTTAAATGAAAACCTGGCTAGTGCCTGTTTGAGAAATTTCTGGCTTTTTCATGTTTGTTTTTTTTTCTGCTGTGCATCAGCCTGGTGAATCAAGCTTTCTCCTATGGAGTGCCCATGTGGTGGGGATGGTGAGCTGCCTCTGCACCCTGCACTTTGGGGATGCCCATCATGAGCATGTGCAGCTTGTTTTAGGAGGGCTAAAAACCAATAAGCATAGGGAACTGGAAAAAATAAGCTTTTCTAGGTATTTGTTGAGCTCCATGTGGTTGATGTCAGACTTTTCTGTGCATCCTGCCAGTGGTTGAGATGATGGATGGATGGAGGTCCACCCCAAGGCTGGCTGGGCTGATCACAGTGGTGTTTTGAAATCAGTTAGCATTTATCTCAAGACAAGACCTTTCTGGTCTTGGCTCAGCATGGCACTATTTGTGGGAGCACAGAGGGAGCTTTGCTGGGAGCAGCAGCCCTGGAGACAGAGCCTGAATTTGCAAGTGCAAGTGGAAGATGGGGAGCTGCAAGGTACAGCAGAGCTGGGGTGAGGTGAGGTGTCCTCCCAGGCAGCAAGAGTTGTTTGCCTAAAAATAGGGACCCCAGCACTGCAGTGCTTCCAGGGGAGGTGATTTTATTCCCCCAGGCTGTGAGGAAGGTGGCTGGTGGGGGTCAGAAGCCCAAACGCTCACCCCTGCCAAGCTCACACCAGCCTCAAGCTCTCCCAAACAGGGCTTTGCCAGATGAATCATGGTGCTTTAACATGTATTATTATTTTGAAAAAAATTTTTTCTCCCTCTCTTCTATTTTTAAACCCTTAAGGGTGCGTTTTGATTATGCTTTCTCAGCTTCTCGCTCAGCCCTCAAGGCCAGGGCCCTGTTAATTTTAAACAAAAGCTGAGATTTTCGCATCACCAGATTGGGGGTGCCAGGGCAGCAGGGTGGGCAGGAGCAGCAGGCAGGGTTTTTTCTGTCCCCTCTGCACTGTTTTTCCACATGCCAACCTGGTTTCTCCCAGCTTTGCAGGCAGCCTGCTCCTGGCACATGGAGTCCCCCATGGCTACAAATCCTGGCCCAAACAAATGGGCCCCCAGGGCCCTGCCGGGGAGGGCAGGGGTTTTGGGATCAGCAACATCAGGCTGGTTTCCTCACTCCACACCTGGAGGGTTGGAGGGGGCATCCTCCCCTGAAGTGTGCCAGGACCCAACGCCGGCTGCTCGTGTGCTGCCACGTGTGGGTGATAGCTGAGCAGCCGAGACACTTCAGCTGCTCTGAAGTCTTCCCTGCCTGCTTCCCTGCCTGTATCAAAGCTGGACCAGAGGGAAGCAGGCAGCCAGGATGCTACGGCTGTCTGGAGCAGGCAAGCACTTTGCTCTCCTCCTGGAAAGTATCTGCAGATGCAGTTAAAACTGAGGTGGCCTGGGAACCGAAGGAGCACGTGGGGCTCGGGATTAAACCCTGCAGCTGTGGGTCCTGCTGCTGTGCTGTGCAGGGTGACCTGGGGCACAGGGACAAGCTGCCATGCCTGGGGAGGGCATGGTGGAAGCCAGGGCCTGGCAGCAAATCCTACAGATGTTTTAGATGCTGACCACGGGCTAAGCCCTCCCTGACAGGGAGGAAGGCAAAGCCTCTGAGACAAGAGCACTCCTTTGAGCAGCATCTTTCTAAATGCTGTTCGTGGAAACGCTCTGCTTGTAGCATTAAATATGGCTGTGCCAGCAAAACACCTTGCTAAAATAGCCGGTGTGCTAGGTAGCCTGCCTGTTGCACCACAAACAGGCTCGGCACTGCCAGTCTCCTTGGCCTCTGTCATTGTCTGTGGCTTTTAGGTGGCTCCTGACCGCCCCAGCTGAGGTGGAGCTGGGCTGTGGGCAGGGTCTGGTGCCCTCTCCCTCCACTGGGATCTGTACAGCCAAAGCCATGGATGCTTTTCCACAAGCACCATGAGAGACTGGCCTCGTCCATCACCACTTCACACGGCTGCAGGCTGGTATGGATGGTCTCACACCAGTCACCTTGTTGCCCTCCCTTAGACTTTCCTGGTGTAAATCAGGAGGATGTGGGAGCATCCTTCCTCTGATTCAAAGCACAGAAGGGACTTTTGGAGGGGGGGCAGGGTGGGAGCGGAAGACCAGGCAGAGCACTGTTTCTTTCAGCAAACCATCCTGGGTGCTAACAACTTCCCACCGGCACTGACTACCCCACTTGCCGCCATCACCGCCACCATGGGGGGGCGCCCCCATCTGCCTTCCCTGAGAGGGGCTCCCTGTGCTGCCCTTCCCCTCCAAACCCATTCTCCCATCTCCTCTCCCAGCACCGCAGCTCAAGGCAGCAAACCTCTTCTGGGTGACCATCATGGGGAGGGATATTAGGGGTGGAGCCACCTTGGGCCACCTCTTCCCTTCGGCTGCTGACCCTAGACCAGCTAGAAACCATTTCAGCCTGCTCTGTTGCCTTTCCTGGGGAGCTTATTCCGAGATTCTTTGTTGAATGAGAGACGTTTCCTTGTGGCCACCTCCTGTTTTACTATAGAGCGATAAAAATGGTCAGAATTGCACTTGGCTGGTGCAAATCCAGAAAAGGTCCCCTCCTAGTGTGCAGAGTACCTTAAAGCAACAAACTTTCCAGACTTGCTAAATGAGCTCTTATTTACACCTGCCTCTTATTTACACTGTGAGTGCTGGCACCTCTGAGCCGGGCTCTTGCCTGGGGACAGGCGCTGACGCATGCAAGCATCCTTGCCAACAGAAACTTGCGGCCCCAAGTCAGGCAGGAATGGGCAAGCCACTGCGGGCAGTAGAGCCTGCACGGGGGCTGCGCTGACTTACGCAGTGAGCTTATCCCCAGGGAGCAGCTTTCCTGCACCATCGTTAGCTGGGCTAATTTATTTGCTTGTATTGATCAGGGGTTATATAAAATAAGTACGTGCAGAAATTGCTATAGCTCCATAGAGTCTTTAGTCCACACAGCTGGGGAAGGAGGCAGGGGGGCTCTGGTTTTGCTGAGGGGCTGCTGCTCTGCAGGGTTGGGGTCAATGCTTATTGGGGTGCACCTCCACCTGCTCACACCTGCATCCTCCTGGGATGCTAGGGAGAGCAAAACCCCCTTGACCTTACTACTAGAGCTGGAAATAACTTTCTAATCACTTTTCCTTGATCCAAAAGAATGAAGATTTGATGAGAAATATCTGACTACTCTTTTTTTTGTTGTTGTTTGATTTAGGGTTTTGCATCACAAAAATTGGAAAACTTCCAGCTTGTTAATTTTTTTTTTTCCTTCCCCCTTCTATAAAAACCTTAAAGCGAAGGAAGAAGTGTGCCGATGCAAATATTCTTGGCAAACTTTCCCAAGACCAGAGCCTGGGGCGAGTCTTCCTGATCTTGTTGCAGCCCTCCGTGTCCCCATTGCCTGCAGCAGAATGCCCCAGTGTCCCTCCAGTGACAGCCGATGCACAGCCCAGACTGACACTTGTCACAAGCTGCATCTTAAAAATAGCTTCTTGCAATTTCTAGAGGCACCCTCCCAGCCTTGAGATGGCAATGGGATTGCTTCTGTGGTAGGTGTATTCATCCAAAGTGGCTCAAGAGACTGAGGCAGGATGGTGTGAGGTGTGGACGGAGATGCTTGAGTGCCCAGTGAGCGGCTTGAATGAGCTCAAAAGCCTTTCTCTACTGCCCTTGGAGCTGATGGCAACAGTGGCAACATCCTGCAGAGTTATGCTGAGGTCCTGCTCGCTTCCATGCTGACAGCATCTCCAGAGCCACACGCTCCACAACTAATCAGGCCAAGTTTGATAATTAAGATGTTAGCTAATTGTCAGGGACATTAACATTGATTTCTGCCTTTTCATGCTGCAGGAGCGGATCTAGAGATACATAAACTGTGAAGGGTGCACTGGGCAGAGGAGAGGCTGTGGTGGTATTTGCTGGGTGCTGTAAGGAAGCATGGGACTCCAGACAGACTCTGGCACTACCCCCTGTAAATGCTGAGATGAAGCACTATGTCTGTGCCAGGTAGAGTGATACCTGTTGGTGGCAGAGCTGTGGGACATGCCCAGCCTTGGGGGGGGCTGGTCCCTGGGGCACAGCGGGAG
This sequence comes from Stercorarius parasiticus, assembly GCA_013396915.1. Lineage (NCBI taxonomy): Eukaryota > Metazoa > Chordata > Aves > Charadriiformes > Stercorariidae > Stercorarius > Stercorarius parasiticus. The sequence continues at coordinate 242,342 of VWZL01005387.1, read as the reverse complement.
CAAAGGCACATCTATGTGGGAGCAGAGAGCGATCTCTACCTCCCTGTGCATGCCTTTTAGTGAGAATGAACGTCAAACTTAGTGACTGAGTCACCTTTTCATTAAACGTGGGAAAGCTTTATCAAATTAAGGCCACTTAAAAGAGTCTGGGCAGAGGCTAAGTGCAGTTTAGCTTCTGAAGTGGATTGACTCAGCTGAGCCGTGCCTATGTGAATTCACGCAGGCACCCAGGGCACTTCTTGCTCTGCTGCTTGCATCCCCCAGGACAGACAATCCCAAAGGGCTCAATCCTGCAGGATGCTCAGCCCCTTGCTCCGGAACCACCAACCTCACTTGGGGCTTCACGGAACACAGCTCCCTTGCACACAGCCCTGGCTGTGCCGCTGTCTCCTCTGTCCCCCACCCCCGCTCTGTCATGGCTTGCAACGAGCGGCTCTCAGCACGGTGCAGCGTGCCGCTGGGCTCGCATCCACACACTCCCAAGGAAGCGCCGGTGCCTCATTGATCTGCTGGGGTAATTAAGAGAACGAGCCAGGCACTGCTGGAGCGACAGCAGCATGGTAATTGCTGGCAAAGTGGGCATGGCAGGGTGCTGTCAGCTGCCTGGCACCCAGCCTGCAGAGACATGTCTCTGGGCAGCAAGCATGGGGACAGCCACCTTGGAGCCTGCCATCCCTGCCCAAGCAGCAATGTTAAAGGTCACAGTGGTAGCTGTGAACTAATTCTCACTAGGCTCCTGCAAACTGTAGCCCATTCAGTCACTACTGCAAAGTGACTTTAGGTTACTGCCCCACCCCCCCTCCCAGCTCACGAGACAGGTTTTTAAACCGGCAAGACTTGATGACTTGGGTTCCTTTTATTAGCTTTTCTTCACATCCTTAAGAGCAAGACACTTGAAGATGAGAGTAAAGGAAAATAGCATGAAATCCCAGGACTCGGGGAAGCTAAGGATTTGCATGAGACATCAAATGAGATGAAGCCTGGGCTGCCATCAGGGGAGACAGCAGCTGCGTGCACTATGTCGCACCAGTGCCATGTGTTCTGCCCTCTGGCTTTGCTCACCCGAGACTTTCACACCCACAGGCAGAAACCCTCTTAGAAGAGCAATGTGCAAAATACAACTCCCCCAGCTTGGATCGCTGCGGCGGCTTCCCCCGCCTTGTGCTGAGCTCTCAGCCCAAAGCATCCCTTGCAGACAGGTCTCTGGGTCTGGGCAAGAGCATCCCTGAATATGAGAATTGGGGAAGAGCATCCTGCAGCCCCCTCCCCAGAGAGGACAGCTCCTTCCCCTCCATGGACCCTGCTGTCAGACCAAGCCAAGTATCAGCCTCATGCAGGAGCTGGAGGCAGGGCAAGGTGAGGACCGCTCCCTCCCTTGCCTTCACACTGGTGACAAGTGTCACAGGAGAGCAGTGATGCACGGCAGTAGCTCAGTGTTAGTGACACCGGCTAAATAACGTGATGGGTGGCTGGTGCTAGGCAGAGAACCAGGAGGAGATTTGGAGTGCCAGCCCCCTTCCCATCACCCCGCTGCTCCCCAGGCCTCAAAACCGTCACTGAACACTCAACAAAGTCAGTTCCGCTTGGAAAAAAGTGCAGGGGGCTCCTTGCAACATCTCCGGGGCTGGTAAGGACCCTCCTGCTTGCTGACAGAGAGGGGGACACTGACATCTGCCGGCAGGTCCCACCCGGCCCCGCAGCACCCAAGATCACCCTGCCCGGCCCCGGCACCGCAGCGGGGGCAGCCCGGTAGCTGCATCCCTGTCCCAGGGCAGCGGCATGCGGGCCCCCCTAAGAACGGACAGGACAGGGTGGACATCACTGTGCTGAGAGCTGATGCTCTCGAGCTCGGTGCTTTAAAGATGCGGAGTTTTGTTTCCTAGTGAAAAAAAAATAAAATGAGTGTTTAGTGAAGGGAATTGAACCTTGCAGCCGGGGTCACCCCTCTCCCAGAGCTGCCGGTACCGGAGGTTATGGAGCACCATGCTGGTGACCATAGGCAGCGTCCGAGGTGAGCAAGCATCTTCCTACAGGTCACCCGCTGCTCGCCCCGGCCCGGAGCTCCGGCGGGAGAGCCGCTGGCAGCACGGGGCATAGGAGACCTCTCCTGTTGATTTATATCCGCCCAACGGTAAAGTATGTGTTTGAGCATTTCAGGGGGCATCTCCCTCAGTCCCTGCAGTCCCGGGCCATCTCCCTCGGAGCAGGGCACCCTGCACAAGCAGCAGCGGCTTTCCTGCTTCCCGGGCATTTTGTTTACCCCGGCAGCCTGCCTGACAGCACCCGGTTCCACCGTGCCGGTCGCAGCTCCCCGGACCTGCTGGGCCCCGCACTCGGGCACCGGGGTGGCTCCCTCCCGGGAAGGGTTGGTTGCCTTCCTCCGCCCGTGTCCTCACCGGGGCAGCTACGAAGCGAGCCCGGAGCAGGGAGGCAACTTGCCCAAGGTCACCGAGCGAGCCACCGGCGGCCGAGTCNGCCCCGGGCCCTTCCCCGCCGCCGTCTCCCGACCCCCCCGCGCCGTCCCATCGCCGGGCGGGCAGGCGGCCCCGCCAGCATCCCGCGGTCGGGCTGCCACTCCTTAGCCCGCACCGAGTCCCGCCGCGCTCCGCCGCCGCCGCCGCCGCCGCCGCCCGATAATATATGCAGGGGCGGAAGCCAATAACAGGTGCCGCCGGCCTCNGGAGCACCATGCTGGTGACCATAGGCAGCGTCCGAGGTGAGCAAGCATCTTCCTACAGGTCACCCGCTGCTCGCCCCGGCCCGGAGCTCCGGCGGGAGAGCCGCTGGCAGCACGGGGCATAGGAGACCTCTCCTGTTGATTTATATCCGCCCAACGGTAAAGTATGTGTTTGAGCATTTCAGGGGGCATCTCCCTCAGTCCCTGCAGTCCCGGGCCATCTCCCTCGGAGCAGGGCACCCTGCACAAGCAGCAGCGGCTTTCCTGCTTCCCGGGCATTTTGTTTACCCCGGCAGCCTGCCTGACAGCACCCGGTTCCACCGTGCCGGTCGCAGCTCCCCGGACCTGCTGGGCCCCGCACTCGGGCACCGGGGTGGCTCCCTCCCGGGAAGGGTTGGTTGCCTTCCTCCGCCCGTGTCCTCACCGGGGCAGCTACGAAGCGAGCCCGGAGCAGGGAGGCAACTTGCCCAAGGTCACCGAGCGAGCCACCGGCGGCCGAGTCGCGCCTCCACCTCCACAGCGGTATCCGGGAGCTCCGCCGTGCCGGGTCGCGGCTCCCGCCGCAGAGCTCCNCCGCCGCCGCCGCCGCCCGATAATATATGCAGGGGCGGCAGCCAATAAAAGGTGCCGCCGGCCTCCCCGCGCCTTCCCATTGGTGGTACCGCGCTGGGCGCGGGGCGGGGCGGGGCGGCGCGGCGCGGCGGGGGACACGCGTGGAGCGGCGCGGAGGTCGCGGGCCGTGGGGGTTCAGCCCGGCCACTGGTCCCGCCACGGCCGCGGTGGGGTTCCGAGCCCCGCCGGCCTTTCCTCTTCCTCCTTCCCGGGAGAAGGGCCCGGGGAGGGGTCCCCACCCGCTCATGGTGGCTGCGCCAGGGAGGGGTCGCTGCCTCGAGACCCCGGTGGCGTGCGCTGACGCCGGCTTCGTCTGTCATTTAAAGGAATCCTGGTTGTGCCAAATTATGCCATCAGTACCAGTAAATGATTAACTGAGGTTCAGAATGTCAGGCGTGGGGTGTTACCGGGGGCTGGTAGCAGGATGCTGTCGGATACGCCAGGTTTGCGATCCTCTGCTGTTTTCTTTTTTAATGTTTTTTTTTGCCTGTATGTATTATTCACGCCTCCTATCAAGCCCCTTGTTTGCTCCTCTTCATGCGTTGTTAAGCGTTAGCAGGGTACCACCCTCAGGGATGCACCCCGTTTCCTGACAGGGGCTGAAAGAACCTTCTTGGTCACCCCTTCTAAATTGTGCAATTGCACTTTTTTTTTTTTCCCCAGGAAAACTCTTTTTAATGAATTTATGTCCCCTCATGAAAGAAGAGCAGTGGAAGGGTCCGCCAGAGGCCCTCCAAAGGGATTTCCCTGTGTCCCCCAAAAGGGAGGGCTATGCCCCATCCTACAAAACACCACTGCTCATTTTTACTGATTTTTAAAATTTTTCCTGCTGGCAGCTTCAGCTGACTGGTGCTGGCAGGGGACGGTGCTGCTGAAACACCTTCCCAACTAGCTGACTTCTGGAAACACCCTCACTGTTATATGTTTACTGCTCAGCTCTGATTGTTGAAAATGGGTAATTTCTGGTGAGCCTGGCTTTTCCTCCCCAAAATGTTGTGGGTAACTGGGAGGGTTATTATAACTCAGAAACAGGTGAGGGGAAAGGCACCCACTGTGGCTCCCCTGCTCGGTGTGTCTGGGGCACAGTGGTGTCCCCTCGCGATGCCCACACTGGGGGGCTTCATGGCTGGTGCCAATGGAGGAGAAATTTGGGGAAATCCCTGCAGCTGCTGCATGGTAAGGGGTGAATCTCTGGGAAATAAAAAAAAAAAAACAACCAAGATTTTTTTAAAGAAACACATATTTGCTGTGCTGTAGTTTTCTTCGGAAGCACCAGGCAGGATGGAGCTGTGCCCCCCACAAGGAGCCAGCATGAAGCTGGTGGGATGGGAGCTCCACTTCCAGCACAGGGATGCTTCCTGCACCCGTCTGCTCTGTGGGTGTCAGCTGGCAGGAGCCTCCAGGGGGTAGAACCAAAACAACGTGGCTGTGTGTTCCTGCTGCTGTTGGGTACCAGGGTGGGGCCTAGGCCTTTCATCCTGCACTGGAAGAGAACATTTGCTATCAGTATATTTTGGCTGCAAGAACCACAGGTGTCTGCAGGAAGGTTTAGTGGCTGGGCAAACAGTCATTGCTGCTTTGAGTTCACTTAAGACTGAAAATAAAAAGCGTCTGCTGCAAAAACAACCAGCAGGTTTGGGTTGGTGCTTATGCTCCCAATATATATTTTTTTTTTTTCAAAACACACAAGTTTGGGAGCTTTGGAGATCTGTGACTTCTCCTGGGGCTTTGGATGGCTGGGACTTCTGGGATTTTGGAGGTCTGAGACTTTGGAGGTCCATAACTTCTCTTGAAATTTTTGAGGTCTGTGATTTTGGAGGCCTGTGAATTCTCCTGGGGTTTTGGGGGTCCATTACTTCTGCTGGGATTTTGGAGGTCTGTGGCTCCAGAGGTCCGAAATTTCTCCTNCTCCAAGATGGCTTTGGCCGGGCTGTGCGCTCTGCTCGCCGGCTGCTGCCTTGCGGCGGGCAGCGGCCCCGCCGAGGCGGCGGCGGAGGCGGCGGCCAAGGAGCTGGAGTGTAAGCTGAAGAGCATCACGGTGTCGGCGCTGCCCTTCCTGCGGGAGAACGACCTCAGCATCATGCACGGCCCCTCGGCCGCCGAGCCCAAGCTGCTCTTCTCCGTTCGCAACGATTTCCCCGGCGAGATGGTGGTGGTGGATGACCTGGAGAATACGGAGCTGCCTTACTTCGTGCTGGGTGAGCCTCCGGGTGGGCCTGCCGGCAGCGCCGGTACGCGGCGGGTCCCCTCCCCTCCCGGCAGCGGGCCCCGAGCATCCCCGGCCGCGGGGCTCCTCCCTGCGGCACCAGCGTGCGGATACCCTGCAGCATCTCGGCCCCGGTGCCGGTTCACTCTGCTGCAGCATCTCGGACCCGGTGCCCGTTCACCTCGCTGCAGCATCTCAGCACCAGCTGCAGCACCAGGGTGGATGCTGTGGAGATGCTGCAGGCCTGGGGTGCTCGGTGCCTCCCTGGGTTGTCGTCTGCGGGGCTCATCCCCAGCTTGGTGCACGGTCACTGGCAGCTTGTGCTGGCAGGAGGCCCGCAGTAGGCTTCCAGCATGGCTGGCTGGAGGTGAGGGTTTCTGCTTTGTCTGCCCCTGAGCAGAGTCACCTTTTCTGCAGCTTGGTGAAAAAAACACTTCGGTGCCAGCGTTTCCCATCCCACTTGTGTGTGCTGTCTCCAGTACTCCTGCCCCCAGGTTTAGGCTTTGGCCTGCTCATATAGTCCAGGGTTCCCGCCCGTTCTAGCCAGGCCTCTGCGTTTCACCCACTGTGTGAGACTCATCTGCCCAAATCTGATGGGCTTCTGCAGTTTTCATCCACAAAAAAACCCCAACGATTTGCTCCTTTGTTCATGTTGGGACCAGAGCAAGGCCACTTGTGCCCAGAGACTTGCTTCCCTCCACACCACCTGGAACAAAGTCACTGAGATTTTTAATTTTTAGTGATATTTGTGCAGAATACCAGCTTCCTACCACCACCCACATGTAACACCCCTGCCCCAGGCAAATGCCACCATTGCTTTCCTGGCAGTCCCATGGGGGCTGTGCACAACTCCTGCAAGCCTTGTCCATCCGTTGCTGCTCCAGCAGCATCTTGGGTACCTGTGAAGTTTTTAAAATGCCACCCTTGTCTAGATGGTGTCTCAAAAATGAGGCTCTGGCATGTTGTTGTGCATGGCATTGCCCCTCTGTGCCATCTTCAAGTGCAGGCAGAGTGCAGCAGTGGCCACAGCCTGTATTTTCTCCCCAGTGCTTCATCACCTCCATGGCCTCTAGACCCCTCTCTGTGGAAAAAAGTCCCCTGGTCTGGGTGCTGTGCTGGCGCGGGGCAGCGCTCACTGATGCATGGGCATCCCCCTTCTCCTGCGAGAAAGGCAGAGGCAGATGGGGGGCTGTTGATACCATGGGGTGGGGGTGGTGGGCACAGGGACACCCAGGGACAATTTGCTTGAGTTCGGGGGCTGTGCTGCCCCCCTAGTCCCCCGGTACAGGTCCAAGCCCTGTGCTGCGGGATGCTGCAGCGGAGGCTGGAGAGCGTTGCTGTGGCAACGGGGCGGCAGCGCGGAGGATGCAGGGGGACATGCAAGCATGGCTGCCAGCCCCGCGCTGGTTTGACACCCCAAAGGTGACCGAGTGCTTGTCCCCTGCCCCCCTTGGACCCACTCCCAGGGAGCTGAGCCCCAGTGGGTCCTGTGGCCTGGGATGCTGCCAGCGGGGGAGCATCTGGGCGGGGATGTATGGCTTTGATCAGGCAGGGGTCCCCAGGCACGGCACCTGACTGGTGCTGTGGGGATTACCCCCCGGGATTTTTCAAATCCATGAGGTGCCATACGCTGGGCAGCACAGGAAAGGACCCACCCACCCTGACAGACCCCGCTGCACCCAGGGCTTGCACTGATGATGCCAGGCAGGGCTTTGCTTTCACCTCCTTCTGCTTATGGCCACCAGACAAATATGAGGATGGCTGGCCCTGTGCCAGCGCACCCTGATGTCCTGGTGGTGTCCGGGCTCTCCTGGACATTACTGCCTGGGATGTTGGTTCCTTGAGAGGCTCTGGGTGCACGGGGCTGTGCCAGCCCCCAGCATATAGGG
>VWZL01005387.1:165295-234931 GCA_013396915.1 Stercorarius parasiticus | reverse complement strand
ACAGAGGTGGTTCCAGTACAAGTCTCCCTGCCCTGGATGCTGGGGCTGGGGGCTGGGCTGGTAGGAGGGGCACCTCACGGGCACCCTGTTTGCCAGGGTTTTGGCTTGGTGACTCCTGGGAAATGCCATGTTACATCTCCGTTCCTCCTGCAAGAGAGGTGCTTGCTTTGAAGCCACTTTGCCGTGTGGGGGTATTATTATTGTTCTTGTTGTGCTGCTTTGCCGTGTGTGTATGGGGGTGTTGTTGTTGTTGTTGTTGGTATTANTTATTTATTATTATTATTATTTTTAATAGTTATTATTATTACTATTAGCCTGGGCACTGCTTTTGCATGGCAGAAGTTCTGAAGTACATAGAGCTTGCAATTGCCAGACTTAGTAACTCAGAGGCTGCATCTTCTGGAGCTGGAGAGCCCCCAGCCCAAGAAATCCGTGGGGCAGAGGGCATCACTGCTGGCTCTGTGCACTCAGTGTGGATGTGGCCGTGTCAGGTTGGTGTGTGGAACCGGTGTCAGTGGCTGTGTTTCCACAAGGCTTGTGCATGGCTGGAGGGTGTGTATGAGTGTCCTTCCAGGAACCTGGCTTCACACAGTGCTTATTGCACCATCCCTGGCAAACCCCAGACACATTAATTGTGTCCAATAATGTGTCGGAGCGGTGGATAATCCCCACATCCACCTTTGTGCCTCTGAGCCAGGTCTGGTTAAGGGTGTGTCTACTGGAGAGGGAGCTAGCGGACTGCTCCTTCTCCTCTTGGTGCTTTTCGGATTCAGGGCCTGTGTACAGGGAAGGGGCCTCCGAGGGGGAGCTGCCCTGCCGGCTGGCAGGGACTTGGACCAGAACCCAGGGTTCTGCCCCCAGGACAGGGAGGGCCTGGGTTCAGGCTTGGAGCACTATGAAGGGCAGGCAGTGCTGCACGGGAGCTCCAGGCAGTGGCCATTGGTCACTTGGCTCAGCCACATGGGGTCTCGAGCAACTCCCTCAAGGTTACTGCAAGCCTCAGTTTCCCCATTGTTGTGGTTTGGGCTGGGCTGGCCATTAAAATGAGTGACAGATGGATGTTCTCTTTAACTTCTCTCCAAAGGTAGAGAAGAATGAGACAGAGAGACTTATGGATTGAAAAGAAAACTAAAAGTACTTTAATGAGATATTAATAATAAAAAGAAAAGACAATAACATTGAAAGTAATGAAATGTATACAATGTATACAAAACCAGTACCGAGTTCCCAGGATGACGATCGCGTCACCAGCAGGCACTGGGAAAGGCCCAGGCTGGACTCAGCGATGGATGGAAACTGGATTCCTCATCTGGATTCAGGAACACACAGATTGGGATCAAAGGCAGATGAACAGACAGGGTCCTCCTCAGACGCTGGCAACTGAAGAAAGAGGCTGACCCCTTTGACCCCTCAGCTTTATACTGAGCATGATGCAGATGGGATGGAATACCCTGTTGGTCAGTTTTGGGTCACCTGTCCTGTCTGCTCCTCCCCGCAGGTGCGACCCCTCTACACTCTTCAGCTTCCGACCCTCCAACTTGGTACATAACAAAGTTACCTGACCTTGGTTGTTATAGCAATAAGTATAAGCAGGAGCCTGTCTGCATACCATCCCTTGGAATTCACTATAAACATCAGACCAGATCACCGCTAGAAGCGGACACTGAAAAATATGCTGTAAATTTCAGAGAGTTAGAGAGGCTTAACTGAAAAGTAAAATTACTGAAAAGAAAATTAGTTCTGTTTTACCTCAAACCAGGACACCCATGAAGATGGTGGGAGCATGCAGGGAGGTGGCTGTGGCAGGGACTGCAGCAGGGCTGGGGGGAGCAGCCAGGAAAGGGTCAGGATCAGGGAGCCCAAGGGTATCTGTGTGTCATCCTGCTCCGGCCCTGGCTGTCCCCCTCGAAACCCTGCTAAATAATTCAAGTGCTTTCAAGCTTGGCTGGCGTTCGTGGAGACTGGTGTGCTGGAGACAGGTGGTTTCCCCTGCCTTGGTGGCACCTCCCTGCCCTGGTGGCCGATCTGGGCATCCCACTGACAGGCACATGGGTCAAGGCTTTTCCCCCCAGCTAGAGATGTGCTGGGATCTTTGGAGAGCCACGTAAGGTGCTTGCTAAAAACAGAGTGCTGGGGCTGTGTGTTGAACTGGGCACCCAAAAATTGGCTGTCACTCCCCACCCCGATGAGATATTCCGGTGACATAATCAACTTAATGAAGAGTGCAGAGGTTGCAGGCATCCCCTCACCACTGGTGGGCGGTGTGGCAGGGATTTTGATGGACCCCTCCCGAGCCAAGCTCTGTGGGGGCTTGCCCATGCCAGCGGGGATAATGGGGAGCCGGGGGCTTTCTGCCGACCTCGGGGTCTGTGAGGGGGTCGTGGGAAAGTCATGCGTGGGGAGTGGTATCCGTCCCATTCATGTGTTTGCTCCTCCAGTAGCAGTGAGCTGCAGGGACTCAGCCAAGGTCCCGGGGGGACACGTTTGCTTTGTCTTGCCTTGATCCACTGCCCTGTGGCTTTAGATTTATATTTATCTTTACCCAAGAGAGTGAGGCATTGCTTGTTGCTTGCTCTGTGTGTACCATTTTTGGGTCTCATCCCCTCTTGTGGCTGTCCCAGTGCCAGAGTTGGGTGTGTCAAGTGCGTTGGTGCTCAGCCCTCCCAAATGTGGGGATCCCGTGGCTGCTCCCATGTTCCTCCGAAAGCAGAGGGATAGGTTTTGGGATTATTACCCCTGGTTTTTGATGAGGGGAGGTGCTTGGGCAGGGCTTTCAGGTGCTTCATAGGTCCCTTTGCTAATGAACAGGGCATGTTTTAATTGCACTGGCCATCTTCTTGTGCACGTGCTGTCTCGCTGCCCGCATTTGCTCAGGAGCAGCTTGGTGGCACACCATCCCCAGGTGCATTGCCTTTCATGCTCCTACCCATAAAAACGCGCACGGTTTTATATGCATGACCTCAAAAGAACTCCAACACCACCCCCCCTGTTTTGCTGTGGGGTTTTTTTCCCACCTCCTGAATTTTCAGGAAGCGGCAAGGGCGTGGGAGCAGGGAAGGGGCTGCTCGCTGGTGCACACCGGACTGCTTGCATTTTAAAGCACCCAGTTTCATCCTGCTTTAAATCAAGGAAGCCTCCATTTGCGATGGTCACCTTTCATCTTGTTTCATGTTTGTTGCATTAGTTGTGTTTTTTCCTGAAGGGAGGCGAAGTTTCACTGGTTGGTGGCCATTAAGAAATGCTAATTAGTAGCTCAATATTCCCTGTCCGCTAACCTTCACACCCCCTTCTTCCTTGCCGCTTGGCTTGGCAGCATCCATCTGCATTTGATATGTCATTAAGTGGATTCACACTCCTGCAGGCTGCTAATTTTTTGGGCCCCATCCTTTGCAGGTTACGAACTGGTGAGCGGGGTATTTATTAGCATCCTAGCTTCCCATGGCCCCGTGGGCTCGGCGGAGATGTGCAGTGCAATTAAAAACTGCGTGAAAGACAATGTCTTTGACTCCCTTGCCCAAGTAATGCACTAGATATTTGAAAAGCAAAGTCTTGAAATGCAGTTTTGTGCATAAAATGGACCTGAGGAATGAGAAAATGGAGCTGATGGGTTGAACCCGTGCTTTCTGGACACCGGATAATTCGAGATCTTGAAATACCGGATGGCTTCTCATGTCCTGTTTTTTTTTCCTGAGCTTGGAGGAGCTAAAGGAACTTCTTCTGCCTCCCTGGTTTCCAGCCCAGCTGTCATGCCCTGAAATGGGGGCAGTACAACCCCTCACGCTCTGACTTGCCCTGCTCCTCATCGCCTTCATGGGAGCCTTGGCAAGAGAGGATGGTAGAAGGTTCTTAACTTCAATGACTTTAATAGATTATCATAAACTCAGGCCTTCAAACAAGCTGTCATGATTTCAAATTATCTTACTTTTAAATTAAATAGATTCCTTTTTAAATACAAAATCAATTCTAATTTTTTAGAGGGGTGAGATTTTTCAAAGGCACCGATGAGTTGGGCATATTTAACTGCTCTTGAATATCTCCCCGAAATATCTAATCAATTTTTTTTTGTTAAATCTCTGCTAAGCTCTTGACTGTGCTGGTGGATGCTCTGGCCATGACTTCCTTGGGTTAATTATGGGGGGGATAGCACAGGGAGTCGTGGGGACCATGAGACAGACTGCTGCGGGGATGCGGGCTGCCACTAATCAGGCTGACGGGTGGCTGGCACGCCTGCCTGCCCCAGCTCTTCTTTCAGGCTGCGTGGAGAGGCAGCGAGATGTGACACCCGTCATCTCTTATCCACATCCCGGGCATCTCCCTGCTGCCGCAGACTGCAGGAGGTGGTGTCCCTCCCACCATCCCCCCAGCTCCTAAATGGCCCCAGAGAAGGGAAGCAGGAGTCAAGGGGATGCAGTGTTGCGTTATCCCTTTTTTTTTTTTTCACTTCCATGTCAGGTGGGAAGAGCATCCCGTTGGGTTTTGATTAGGGGTTACTTGGCCCCACTCCTCTTGCCCAGGTCTGGGCACCAGCGGTTAGTCCCAAAGCTGGTGGCATGCAGGGCAGGTCTTTGGTCCTGGCCCTCTGTGGTGGAAAAGCGGGTCTCGGGGTGGTGTGGTACTGGTTCCCAGCTCAATTTCACTTCCAAGGGAGGCAAGGACACCCCAGTATCACCACTGGAGCTTCCCTTCCCCATCGCACACCCTGTAAGACCAGGGTATGGCATAGGGCTGCAGTGGGGCTGGTCCCACCGCTGGACCCACAGCATCGCTCTGGTGCGAACCTTGCACCTGGAAATAGGTCTAATGGTGAAATAATGGAGCAAATATTAAGAAATTCTTAAGTACCTAGAGAATAACGGTGTTAAATTATATCAGAGGAGCTCAATTGCCTTGCTTAGATTGATTGAATTACTAAATGAGCCTGACTAATGGAATGGAGTGGATATATCAGACTTTTACTCAAGATCCTGAAATAATTTCTCTAATAAGATTGTGAGCCATTAATTGAACTTGGCTTTGATTCTGGACACTGTCGCATGCACTGAAACCTGGCAGTATGATCTATGCTCCCACGTGCTTGACCAAGGGGGCGGCTGCCAGCACCTCCCTGCCAGGCAGCTTGGAGGCCAGCCAGGGGCTTCACTGGGGGCATCCCAACCCACCCACACCAGGACCTGCGGTGGGGAAGGGACCCCAAAACTCCCCATCTCAGCAATCCTCCTGCCTGCTGGCAAAACAGCCAGGGCCGTCCTGATGCCTGCCCTGGCAGTGGGACATGCTTAATTTCCTTCTGCTGCCAGCAGCTGATCACCTGGCCAGAGTCCTAACCCCAGTTCCTGTCACCGTGGGTTGAATTTGAGGTGGATGCTTTGGGGTTTACATCTCCAAATTCAGGGGTACCACCTCCTTCCTACACCCTCCTGGAGTGTTTGGTGCTAGTGGTGGGATGCCATCGATAGCACCCAGAGCACTGCCTGCTGCCCAGTCTGTGCTGTGGGATGCATCCCTCTCCATCACTTCCCGCCTCCTTTTTCCTCCATCAAATCCAGCTCATCACTGAGACCTCAGTGCTGCTGCACCTCCTTCCCTCTCTGATGCTTTGGTGCTTGCTTTTCGCACTGGAGTTGCTGGCAGCAGAGGCCAGTGTGCCCCAAAAGGTGCCACCAAGACCTGGGGGCTTCCAGAGCTTCCAGGAAAGCAGAGAGGGACCAGCAAGGGAATGCATCCTGCCCTGGACCTGCCCTGGAGCACCTGGTGGGGCAGGACAGGCTCATCTAATATGGTTTGGGTGCAGACCACTGGTGGGACCCCATTCCTGCCCATGCAATGTAAACCTGACCTCTCCACAGCCCTTTTCCAGCTGAACGATGGGGCCAGAGTGGAGGAGGAGGTGACCTGCTCTGAGCTACTGAATCACTGAGTGCACCCCATGCCTTGTCGCACACCCTCTTCCAGGTGATGGAGCCCAGCACCAGCGTCAGCTATGAGCAGGGGCAACACTTAAATCCTAGTAGCCAGGGTGGGAAGCACCGCAGGAAAGTGGGCAGAATCCCTGGGAGGAGCTCAGGGTCCCCTATGGACAAACTGAGGGTGACCAAGGCTAAGGAGTGAGGCACAGGGTGCACATCCCCATCCTTATGGACACCTTGACCCCATGCTGTGCCCATCGCCGACCTGCTCTCTTACTGGGAGCAGAGGTTTCTGTGGCACGGTGGATGTAGAGGGCCTCTTGTATATTTTTTCTTAACCAAGGGAAAAAAAAAGAAATAGGGATTTTTTCTCTGGGAACCCGTTGCCACAGCAACCGTGCATCCAGCTGGCTCCAGCAGTAGTGGCGCTGGGAGGGAATCTCACTGACCCAGAAAGCAGCAGGGGGGAGCAGGCCATGGGGCCGCTTGGCTTTTCACCGGTGGGTGCCAGGGTCTGGCAGGGTGGGCAGGGGACCGAGGTGGCTGCAGGGGGCTGGGCCCTCTGTTTTGGCTGGATGTGCAGAGCAATGCTCCTGGCTCCCTTTAATCATTCCCAGCCTTAATTTCTCGGACCGCATTCTGGCAGGGATGCTCAGGTTCACCTCCATTCCTGCCCTGAGAACTGTCCCACTTTTGGGGTCTGGGCTGCCCATGTAGGAGCTCCTCAAAGACCCCAAAGCTTTGTGGTATGTTTTATCCCCAGGAACTGTCTCTGGACCACACAGTGGAGGGGATCCTCGGGCAGCTGCACTCCTCCCTAGCACTATCTCACCTCTGCCCTTCTCTCCCTGCACCAGTGGCATTTGCATCTGGGCCACCTCCCATTTCCTACCTTTTTAAATGTTTGCTTAACCAACTAAATGGAGGCTCTGAAATCATCTCCCTTGGAGTCTTGCTGCAAAGCGGTCCTTCAAATGAAGGAATCTTTGCCTGGCGGGATTAAGGCAGCATCTGGATGGTGATGGCTCTGTCATTTAAGACTGGTTGTCCTTTTACCTGCAAATTGCTGGTCTCTGGCTTCTCTGTAGCCAGCCTGGCTGTGGCCGGCGGCTCACCCCAAGCAGTAGTGCTTTGGAGGCTGTGGGATTTGTCTAGATAAGGGAAGATTTTTGATTGCCAGGTTCTGGCACCCTGCTATGGCTTAATGCTGAGAAAGTGCCTGGAGGAGAGCATCCTCCGCTCCTGTGCACTGTGTTGATATGTCTGATCCTGTTTTACTGCCCTGCAGCCGGGGGATGCTTGGGATGGATGCTCATCCTGCGCTGCTGGCACTGAACTCTTTGGGGTCTAAGTCGACCTCACGATTTGCTTTGCTGCAGGGCTTCATTTGCTGGTGACGGGCACCAGCAGGGGTCTGAGCCTGTCGCCTCAGCTATGTCCTGTCTGCAGAGCCTGAGATATGCTGGGGAATGGGCAGCTGCCTTTTTCATCATTTATATTTGAAGGAGGGGTAAAGGATCCTTGAGGAACCCTCTAGCTGGTGGTGGCACATCGGTCACAGAAGTTCAGGGTCCACAGCCCCGATGCAAGAGGAGATATGGTCCCTTTCCTAGCCAGCTCTGAGGCATTTCAGTAATTAGGATGACTAACGAGCATAGCAGACCAAGCAGCTATGGGGGATGCAGAGAGCTGGCTTTGCTCCTGCGAAGAGCTGATCCAGCTGAAAACTAACCTGGTGGAGGAAAGAAGCTGGCGAAGGGTTGGAGAAGGCGGCAGTAGATGTTACAGAGATCCTGCCTATGCCCTTGCATGGACACATCACTTCTGCTTGGTCCTGCAAGGGCTGTATCGCCTTGGGAGTGCTCCTCAAATCCAGTCCATGGTCCAAGAGAAATCATTGCTTGGCTGCCAGAGCCCTTTGGGAGGGAGGTCTGCCTGATGGGCAGGGGAAATGGGGTACAGGCAGGACCTTGACCTTGGTTTTTGGCAGCAGCACCACCTGTTCTTCTCTCCTGCACCCTCCTCCCCTGCCAAAAGACCTGGCTGCAATGTCACCATCATAACACAGTGACTGCCTGGGAAAGCAGATATTAGCAACCCCGAAATATCCCGGGGACAGGCTCTTATGTGATGGGAGACAGTTACCATGGAAACCTCCTTCAAATAAAAAAAAAAGAAAAAACCCTGAAATTTAAAGCAGCCCTTGTAGCTCAGAGGAACTGTAGACCTCATTATGGGTTTTGGCAACCCCCCTTTTTTCTTTTATTTGTTCCAGCTAAAAGCTCCAGGAGACAAGGCAATTAATTTGAGCATCCCAAGAGGACAGAGAGAGGGAAGGCACGGTGCTGGGAACCTGCTGCCCGGGCCAGTGGGCTCCTGGTACTTCCCGGTGCTGCTGCACCACAGCCAGCAAATGCCCTCCCATAATGGGGTTTCTCCACCACGGATGAAGCAGCAGGGCATTTTTTTAGAAGAGGTGGCTCAAGGCTTAAAACCTCCCTTCCTAGCTCTGTAGGTGGAGGGTTTGGGATGGGGTGGGATGGTGGTGCGAGCAAAGGGTTCAGGGTGCTGCAGGAGGAGTGAGGATATGGGAAACGACTAGAGGGTACAGCTCCAGCATGGGCTCAGCACAGGTTGGGGTGATTTGTATTTACATGTGTGGCATCAGGACGTAATGCCCTTTCTCCTGCAAAGAAGGGCAGTATTATGGCAGGGGGGCTTCTATGGGGATCGGCTGAGCTGGCTGGCTTCTGTGGGGAAGGGGAGGTGCCTGGGAGAGGAGACATCGTGCTCCCAAACTTTCTTGCCAGGTTCAACTTTGCAGCTGTGGCCACAGGGTCCTGACGGGGCTAAGTCCAGCTCAGTGAAGACTTTAAATTGCTGCGGTTCTCTCAGCATGTCCGCTCCCCTAATGATGTCTCCAGTGTCCACAGCTGCTGGGGAATCTGAAAACAACAGATTTGGACTGTAGAGCCTGCTGTCCCAGTGCCCCGGGCTGGCCCCGAGCTCCTCTGGACGCTGCTTTCCTGGTGGCGGTCATACTGGTGAAGAGCTGTTTTCCCATCCCAGAGCTGCACCTCCCCAACCTTTCCTCTATTCTTCAGACAGAAATAGCTGAGCTCTGGCTTTTGTGGCTTTGGAAGAGCTCTGGAGAGGAACAGCAATGGGACTCGAGAGCCCTTGTGCTGCCTTGTGCTGCCGTGAACTGCTGGCTTTCTTGTTGGCAAAAGGGACAAACCAGGGAGTTTACCTTTGCAGACATGCCACACGTGGCCTAGGAATTTGGGGAGGGAATTACAAATGTCTCTGTCAACGCATGAGTAGGGGGAGCTGCAGGGGTCTCATGCCATGGCACAGCTTTGGCTGGGCTGGGATGCGTGTCCAAGCATCCACAAGTAAGACAGTGCCTGAAACATCCTTCCGGGGAAAAATCAAACCAATGTTATTAGCTCTTCAGCAGGAGCTGCTGTCTTCCCAGGTGTGCGGTGCTCCTGGCATGCTCAGACCTGGTGGGCAGGAGAAATAGCTCAGCCTCCTTCGTAGATGGTGGAAACACCCGTGAGCCAGGGAGGGGAATGCATTGCATGCATCCAGCCTGCACAGTGAACTTTGGACTTGGGCTGGCTTCCACAGCTTTTTGTTACTATGTTTCCCCCTTTTCTTGCTTGTTGAGTAAGGCACATGGCTGGTTAACAGACGGAGGGCTCAGCTTTAAGCTGCTGTGTCCCCACAGGTATTCCCCCTGAAGTCCCCCCTGTGCCGGCTGGCACAAACTGGGGTGAAGGGGTGTCCCATGGGCACTGGGGCTGGGGGCTGAATGAGGGATGCACAGGTTCCCGGGATGGACACAGTACACATCTCCCCATGGGATGGTGGTGGCGTGGTCAGCCCGGGCTGGATCCAGCAGCCTCCTTGTATTAAAGCTCAGTGCCAGGAAAGAAGGGCTTTTCACGTGCTGTGGGATGAAAGGCAGCATGTCTGTGAAATAGAGCTGTGCCGGCAGCAGGAACGTGTCGGGATGATGGAGGGAGGGCAAGAAAGGAAAGGAAGGACCACGGGGTGGGAGGAGAGGCATGGTGGCCGGAGGTAGTAAATAACTGGAGGGACCATGCGAAAGCCAGGAGGCATTAGGATCAGTGATGAAGAGTACTGGCAGAGCTGCTCCCCAGGGGTGTGAGCCGTGGCATCCCTGGTGGTTTCCTGAAGCCACTGTGCATGGAGCCCAGTAAAGCGCCCTTTGGAGCTAATCACTGCAGGAATTAATGGCTAGTTTCACATCAGGTGGCAGCATCTGTGTCCTGAGAATAAGCACTGCAGAGACCATGGCTGTGTATTTGGCAAGTTTCTGGCCAAGGAAGGGAGGAGGTGGCAGGCTCGCCTGCTGAGCCCTGGTCTCAGCAACAGCCAGAGCCCGCAGGCATAAAGCTGATATGTGGCTGTAATTGCAGGAGTTTGCAGTTACCTGGTTCTCAGAGTCTGGAAGGGCTCTTCGTTCTCAAGATACCGAAAATGCAGCTCACTCCTCTCCTTGATTTAATTTTGTTTACTTATAGAAATGCTGCTTATTTGCTAAAACGGGATGCTGCATCCCTTTGGTGCAGGAGGAGCGAGCAGCAGCAGCCTCTTGCTCAGAAACCCCCTGGTCACGGTGGTGCTGCCCTGGCCAGGGTGACCCTTGGCACTTGGCTGGGCTGGAGCATCCCAGCTCCATCCCCTTTTTTTTGCAATTTCAGTACTGGACTAAGAAAAGAAGTAGATTTTCCTCAATTTTTTTTCCCATGCAAATGCGAGGGAACTTTCTGCCCGTGTTTATGACGTTGGGGTTTCCTTTTTCCTTCCAAGGGTGTGAGTGCTGCCTGAAAAGATAGGCAAGTAAATACAGGCAGGACCGTGCTGATGTGCAATAGCATTAGAGCTGATGGGTGCTGAAACCGAAGAGCAGCGTTACATAATTTGGACTGCAATGCAGAAGCGCTTGATTAATTTTTAATTATCCAATTGCTGCACATATATAGAGCTCACCCTGGGAAGCAGGGTTGGCCCACGGGCACATGGAAGGGGACCTCGCTGGCAAAGGTGATGGAAAAGCCTTCCCTTGTATTCCCATTCCTCCTGGCATGGCGGGTAGAAATGTGTTGCCGTGGCACCGGCATGCATAGCAGGAGCGGGGCTGAGCCACGGCGGCTGGAAAGGATGCTCTGCAGCCGCAGTGGGGACTGAGGGGTGGTCCCGTTGAACGATGGGAGAAGGGATGCAGGTCTGCAAAGGTCTTGGAGTTTTCTGTGGGTAGCAGTGTTAGATAAATGGAAGACACCGTGGTTGCTTTGCATCCAGATTTCCTGTAACTGCTGGTAAAAGAGCCCCAAGTGCCTCCCGGGGTGGGTTTGTTGGGATGCGGGAGAAACAGTGAAGGACCTGCCACAGACCTCAGCTGTGAAGCACTGTTTTTTCCCCTCCCTATTTCTCTCCCTCTTTCAAATCCCCGCCCTGCACTTTCTGTCCTTCCTCCAAAGGCAGCTGCCTTGGAGCAGCTTAGGCTTCAAAGTTCCCAAAATAACAGAGGTTAAATTAAATTAAAAAAGAAAAAGTTGCTACAAGATAAAGTCAGTGCCCCACTTGAACCCGGGCTCAGAGCTTTAAAGTCCCTGCAAAGAGCGCCCCGTGGTGGCCATGGTCAGGCATCTCGATGCTTGGGGTCCTGTTTTCATCCTCCTGAAGTCCCAGGAAATTTGGCAGTAGCCAGGATGATATTGTGGGTAATTGCATCCACTGAAAGCGACAGGGGGTCCTGCTGCTTATGCTGCCTGGGGGTGTAATCCATAGAAGACGTGTCCTGGAGGAGAGGGTTCCAGTGGCTGCAATGATGGGCAGGTGTGTGTGGGCGAGATGGGTGTCCCCAGAGCTGTGTCCTGAACCCACCAGCTCTGTCCTCTGGCCAGGCAGGTGGGCAAATGGCTCCTCATGGGATGGCTCCATGCTCAACGTGGTGCTTTGTGCCTCTGCTGGCTCCGCTGATTTATATAGATCATCAATATGACAATTATATACACCTGCAGTTTTAATTACCTCCATTTTCGTCAGGCAGCGACAGATTTATGCCTCTATTCCATTCCTGTAAATCTGAAACAAGCTTGACTAGACCCAAAAGTCCTCCCATTGATCACCACGCACTGGCTGGTCTCTGGCCCTCTTGACAAGCTCTTCTTTCAAGAGTGATAAATTTAAGATGCACAGTCAACTTTTTCCCCTTCTACATCTTTCTTCCTTCCTTTTGGTTTTTTTTTTCCTCTCCCCATTGTCTTTCAAAGCCTCTCCACAAACTTGAAAATGGAGCTTGAAAACAGGTAAGAGCTACTAAGCACTGAAGAACTTATGACATTAGGCTGCACTCGGCAGTAGCCCATGCCTGCCTTCTCCCTCCTGGTATGGGGCCACCTATGAGGATTTGTCCTGCCCCCAAGACCAGCATCAGTCCCTCCAGAGGAGGTAGGCGGATGAGGAGGACCACTTCTTGGAAAAACTCTTGATTCTGCTGTTGGCAGGAGAGCGGACAGGGTTATTTTGATCCTGTTTCACCCCAGGGAAGGCCACCTCATCTCTTCCATACCCCAGAAGACAGGCAGGTCCGGGCTTTCCCCCCAGGAGATGAGGAACAAGTGTCTGTGCTCATTTCCTGCGCTGAGCATGAGGACGCCAAAATAATGTCTAATTTGCCTGACCTCTTGGCCTCGGCGCAACAAGCACTTAAACAAATTAGTCTGCAGGAGCGGGCTGAAGTTTACCCTTGAAGTGAAGTCCATGTCATCGCTGTGATGCATCCCCCCGCTTCCCCTGCCTGTCTCACCAGCACCGCTTCCTGACCTCGCCTGTACGATATGCTCCGATGTCTTGCTAAGTGCCTGGCAGATGGGCTGGAGTGGCCGGCCATTACCTTCCCTGCCAGCCCGCGACAGATATAAATAGCCCTTTGCCTCCCCATGAAAATCGTTGGCTGGCTTGGAAAGCTGAAGGTAATCTTGGCAGGCATCTTGGGTCAGTAGGGTCTGACGGCACAGAGGGCTGGGGTTTGGAGAGGGGGAGTTGCTGGTGGGTGGGAAGAGGCTGTCTCTATGGGACGGAGCTGCCTTGGGGGTCTCCTTCCCCTAGTGATGCAGTGCCTGGAGGAGCGGGTGGTCTCAGCCACTCTTGAAGGGACACGTTGGGGTGGGATGCATCCTCGAAGGGTGGTGTGGATAGCACCTAGCTGGCTTTGCAGTCACCTACCATCCCCAAGACACTAAGCAGTGTGGAGTGCAGTGTGTTTGTGGTCCCTCGGCATGTCCAGCCATGGCAAGTAACTGATACTTGGGGAAAAAAAATGTTAAAAACACAGCTTGGTCCTTTCCCTACTGCTGAGGTCTGTGCCACAGGCATTTCTCAAGCTGTGATTTGCCTCTGGGCTGTCTGTCTCGATAGCTGCTGGTGGCTTTGTCTTCCCTGAATTTGATTCCTTTCTCAGTGCTTTCCTACTTTATGGTAGATGAAAGAGAGCCTTTTGTTAGTTTTTACAGCCTTAATTTTTGCAAAGATTGAAATAGTGAATAAACATTGCCTTTCCCACTTCCCTACTGGCTTCATGGTTTTATAGGTTTTTATCATGTCCCTGCTCCGTTGTTTGTTTTCCTTGCTGAGGGGTCATAATGCAGTTAGTTTTCCTCTCCACAAAGCCATTTGAGACATCTCATCTTCCTTGAACTCCCCCCCCGACCCCAAACCTTGCTAGCTCTGCCTTTGTTATGAGATGGCTGACCTGAATACCGCTTGCAAGATTTGAGATCAGCTTGCTTTCACCAAAGTTGAATTTCACCTGCCCACTTCCTTGCCCACTTCCCTCCAGCACTTCACAGCTTTATCTTTGTGGAGACTAAATTTAGTGTTGGTGACCAACTTTGTCATTCGCCTCCTCTTCCAGAGCATTTCTGAACAGCCAAGGTCCTGACAAAGATCTCCATGGGGTTTCTTGGCAATCTCCTTTCATTTTGAAAACTAACCTCTTATTCCTCCTCCACCTGGTGGGCTTTAAGAGGACTTTCCCTCTTATCCCAACTCCACTTTGGTGCTTTGGGAAACTTTGAAGGTGGATTTTGACGAGGATTCTTTGAAATGAGTCCATCAAACTGGATCACCCTTACCTACTGGCTTACAGTGTTGAGCGACCCATATTTACCCACGCACCTACCAGTTCCTCTAACAAACTGTCCAGGGCGGAAGTAGGATTTACTGGTCTATAATTTCCATGATGCGCAAGAGCTTTTTTAAGAGATTGCAGTCTCCTCTGCCAAGTTTTGCTCCTCTGGTTGCTCCTTTCTGAGTGATAGCTGGTGTGTTGGTGGAGTTCAGCAGCTGTCCTCCTCCGATACTTATAGGTGAGGACCATCTGGGCTGAGGGGTTCATGCTCTCCATCTCTCCAATTTCCTGGGAGGTGATTTAGCTAGGGCAGTGATTTTCCATGGCTGACTGGGAGCTTCTCCATCATTTGGGCTCTTTCCATGGAGACCTGGGCTTCCCTGTGGAAGAGGTGATGTGATGGCATTGCAGGGTGAGATATCAACTACAAATGTGGTCCTTTCTGGGGTTTAAATTTAACCTTGCATCTCATAAGTTGTCACACATCCTCTTGATTCTGCTTTTGCTAACTGTCGTGGTATGGGGCTTTGTTTTTTATTTTTACATGACCGTGTCTCCCGAGTGTTGGTCCAGGAGGTGGATTTGTCTCTCTTCCCACATCTCCTCTGTAGTTCATGGTTACGGCAGATAGGACCAAACTGACAAAACAGGAGTGAAAATCAAACACCAGTGAATGACCCAGCCTGCTTGGTGTTTTTCCCAGCTTTTGGTCAAAATTGACAAAGGCGGTGGAAAAATAACCTCAGAGGTGATGTTGCACAGGTGCAGTTGGGCATGTCCTTGGGTCTGCAGGGAAGAGCAGGGCAATGGGGCACATCATGTTGTAAGGTCAGCAGCTGCAGAGCAAACCCAGTCGAGTCAGACCCATTAATGATGAATCAGTGTCCTTCGCTCTGCAAATGGCCATGCGGCACAATGTTACTTCCAGGGTGATGGAGGGTTTTGTTGTTAAAGAAAGGGACGAATTAAGGCCGTGGCATATTCAGAACAAAAATCCCAGTTTGAGGCTAAAGTGTGGCTACAGCTTTGAAATGAACTCCTTGATGACCTTCCCAAAAGCAAATGCACCCTGCGTTTCAAAGAGAAACATGGTTAGCTTTCAGCCTTGCTATGACAACTAATGGCTTCACATGTACTAGCCTCACATGCAGACATCGTGGTGGGGTGATCTCTCTGACCTAGCCAGAGAGTGGCTCCAGATACAGTGGGTGCTTTTTTGTTGAGCTGTTAGGTTCTCCCATGTTTATGGGTCTTTTGGAAGTTCTGCCCAAGGTGCTTTTTCCTGTGAAGCAGGTTCCTAATAGATAAAGTGAGGTTTGTGTTTGCTGGTATGGAAAAGCTGGATTGTCTTGAACCTACAGAATGAGCTGGTTTTCCTACCTGTGATTTGAGACAGGAAAAAAAATGCAAATAAAATATAGATAGTCAGTGACGAATGTGATTTTTTTAAATGGGCCCGTAAAAACATGGGTGTTATCCTGTGAAAGATGTGTCACTAAAATCTCCAAAGTAAAAACGAGTTAAATATCAGGACATGCATTTTGACATCTGGATTGATAGGAATCAAGTCCTGAGGTCGCAACACAGAGTACAAGTAGGTCATGGTGGGAAAGTCTCCTGAGTTACTTTAGAGGTTGAAGACCCTTGGAGGAGTGCAAGGCCAGGGCTTGCTTTCGCTGGGTTAGAGCCCTTTAAAGGAAGTGTGATGTTTAGATGTGGAGCAAAAGCCTCAGCTAATGGTGAACTTAATAAAAACACAGTCAGGTTCCGGATGGAAAATAAGCCAGGTTTAAATGTTAACGAGGAAATATAAGTCCAAGTCAAAATTTGCGCTATGCTGTATGAAATGAGTCTGCAGAGACTGGCATTATGGCAGCGTTCATTTGACTAATCAGAGGTGTCTATTAGAGCAAAACGCTTCCAAATGGAAAGGAAAATTGTTTTGTCATTCTTTTTTTTCATCGAAATGTTGGCATGAGTTTTTAAGGAGAGTTGCTCTCTTTGTGTGCTTTCCATCCGGCCACAATGCTGGGTTTCAGCAGGGGGATGAAGACGTGGGAATAGGTCCATGTCAGTGTTGGGCTCAGGGGCTGCAGTTTTGACATTGCACAAGCTCAGGTGCAAAATTGGGCTCTGATGGAGGTGTTGCCTACTAAAACTGGGACACACAGAGGTGTTGCCTCCAGAAGGACTGTGTTTACTTTGGGTTGGACGGCTGTCCCCAGGGAAATGGTGTTATTCAGCATGATTGATAATGAAGCACGTATAAACCCACCCACCTCCAGCAACTTCATCTGGACTTTCCTTTTCTCTTCTCCTCGGTTTGCTCCCCTACAACCTTTCATTTTCCCTTCCCTCCCCTTGCAGATGGTCTGGGAGGGGAGCAGCCGCGGCCGTTATGTTGCAAGCATCAGCCAGGGTCTTTGGAGGCAGCTGCTCCTGTAGATACGAAGGACCTGGGCCACGTTTGATACCAGGTGAACGAGGCACAGCCTAATTAGTGGTCTCCTACTGTTATTAACCCCTGACTCAGGCAGGCTATTTTTTAACCGAGGTGCAAGAAGTTAATACTAGCGTTAATGGCTTCATATCCAAGGACTTAATGAAAGCCGTACAGGGACCAGGCCTATCATCAATATCTTTCAAACTTTGAACTTGAAATTATCCTCTACCCCCGCCCTTTTTGCCCCCTTTTTTTTTTTTCTTTTGGCTTTCTACCTACTTTCCCACCTCCCCTGGCGTCTCTTGGCCCCATGGTACAAGCTGGCTGGCAGGGTTGGCGCCCATCAGCCCCATTGCAGAGCTGAACCCCATGGCACCGAGGTAAATGCCCCCATTTGGCTACATGGGTCATCGTGGCATCTCCCACCAGGGGAAGAGGCGTCTGCTTGGAGAGCGAGACAAAGATAAAAGTGGAACATGTTGGACTGGGACATAAGAGAGCTGTCTTAGGAAGGAAGCGTGGTCTTGGTCTTCCTTGAACTAAACTCCAGGAGAACTTCATGGGCACAGAAAAGCATTTATATATATAATTTCTTCAAGTAGAAATGGAGTGGGGTAGGAGCAGCTGGAGTGTTGCTAAGACCCTTGAGGAGAGGAGGAGGAGGTCCAAGGATAATGCTCTCTCATGTGGGCACTGCCTTAAGAGCCTTTGCCCAGGGCAGCACCAGAGGCAGCAGAGCAGCCTTGTCCTGTGGTGTGATGCAGGAATCATAGCCTACTGGTTTGGGGTGGTGAGGGTTGATTTCTGGGGTGTTTTCCTCTGTTTCTAGCACCTTGGACTAGTATGCCATGCAGCCGCAGAGTCATGTCGTGATGTCTGATGGGAGAGGATAACGCATTCGGGCTCTGTGGCTGGATTGTGCTCTTTTAAAATAAGAATCCATTTTTTATAGAAATATATTTTTCATTTTAAAAATAAGCCTGTTTAAATAAATTTGAAATTATGACAACCTATTTTAAGGCTTAAATTTACTATAATCTATTAATCATTTAAATAACTTCCATCAAGGAGTTCTCCTCAAATATTAATGAGCTGAAGGGTGCTGCTTTTTCAATGATATGTCATATCAGGGGGAAAACATCTTTAACTCTAGCTTACTAAATGTCACAATGTCATATACTTAGTATCTATTATTTTCAATCTTTACAATGGAGCAAATGCTGGTATTTACATTTTTCCAAATGTCAGTACGTTGAGTTCCTGTTGTGCATAAAAGCTCTTGCCTTAATTACTCCTAATTTCACGTTAGCAGACAGGTGCGCGAAGAATATATTCTTCCATTTGAGCTAGTTCATTTGAAGTTGCAAAGCTGTGGGGAGTTGGGGAAGCAGGAAAGCTTGTTTTTCCCTTTCAGCCCATGAATAAAGACCAGGTGGGAGAGGAGGAGATCTGCTATTTCAAACCCTCCCGGCTCCCAAGACCAGCTTTTCAAAGGGGATCTGTGTGCCTAAACATGCAGCTCAGCGGTTAGAGGGAATTTCAAAAGTGCTTCTGGCTTCCTAGATGCTTTAACTCCTCTTGGTTTTGCTTCCCGGTGATATCGAGGAGAGCTCAGCATCCCTCTGCCTGGGACACTTGAAGCACACTGATTACCGCCAGAAATATGGCCCATGCTGAGCAGAAACAATCTGCCAATTTGCTTGCTGTGGCTAATGTTTCTTTTGATTAATCAAATCAGTTTGGGAGGATGAACCTGGTTCCTGATGCAGATTTCCCCCTGCTACCCCCTTCCCTGGTAGCTAGCTCACTTAAGGCAGCCTAATGAAATTAATTAACAGTAAATTTAAAATGTTGTTTTTCGGCACTGTAATTGAATTCCAGTTTTCATTTGAAGGCAGCATGAAACAAGGAAAATAAAGATGACAATTTGCAAAGTGAGCCGGGCTCTTTCCCATTCCCATCAAAACACACGGCTACAAATGGGATGGAGTGAAAGGGTCTGGCTGGACCGTTCCCACGGGCCAGAGACAGGAAGGAAAGCTGTGTGTCCCTGGGAAGCTCATCACGTTTTTACCGGTCATTCCAACAAATGCAATTGAAGCTTATATTTTCAGGAAAAATAACTAACAGGCAAATGGCAGGCTCGAGATGATGGCTGAGATCAAGGGGATCTGAGGTGGTAATCAGGGTGATCTGGTCCGAGATGGAGGAAAACAGTGCCCATCTCTCCTAGGGATGTGCTGGTGTCACCCTCCCTTTTGCTAAGATCCAGCCAGAGGATGTCCCTGAAATTTTGGCGTCACCCAGGTGAATTTGGTGTGATTCAGCATTTAGTGTCCTGCAGCAAGTGTTGTGTCCCTGTCCTCGGCTGCTCCTCCTGCTTGGGTGTCCTCTGGTGCTGGCATCCCTCAGCCCAGCTCTGTCCATCCATCCCACTGCCCCCAAACCCTGAAGTTAAAGGTACTTATTCTGCAGATCTCAGGGATGAGTCCTGTGCGGGGAGCTGTAAAAAATGTTTGAAGACTGAAAACCTCTGAATGAACCTCAATCAGAGCCAGAGCTGAAAGTGTGATCACAGCCATGTGCCTGTTTCTCCATTCACAAGGGATGGGAAATATTTTTTGCCCTCAATAATTTGCGACATGGTCCCAATGATCCCACTAGTGCTGCTGAGAAGTTGTCCTATATCCTCTGCTCCCCATGGCTGGAGCTGTGTTTAACATAAAAGCACATGGGTGAAACCCATCCAAATTAGGGCTAGAAGGATGCTGCCAGACTCCCCGGCTTGGGCCCCAAGATGTTGTCAGAAAGTGCTCTGGCCCTGCAGCACATCTGGATTTTTGGAGGGCCCACATCTGGATTTTACCTAGAAATATGTTTTTACTCTGCTTTAACCCTTCAGGTTGTGGGTAATGTAGGGGCAGACATGGTGCTGGCAGGAGGTGACCAGAGGGGGCCTGCTGGTGTGTGTTCCTTTGTCCCTCCACCCATTTTTTGGTAAGAGGTGAATGTCCCCCATCACCTCTCTCCTTCACGTTTCCCACATGACCAGCTTTGCTTTTGCAGAGATATCAGGCAACACAGATGACATCCCACTGGTGCGCTGGCGGCAACAGTGGCTGGAGAATGGCACATTGCTCTTCCACATCCACCACCAAGACGGGGCCCCCAACCTGCCTGGCTTTGACCCCACGGATGAGCCCCAGACTGAGTCAGCGGAGGAAGAGCTGAGGATCCTTCACATCTCTGTCATGGTACGTGATGGGAAGGCAGCCCCTTTAGATATTCAGGAACCTGTTGAAAATAAAGGGGCTTTTGAAAAGCCATATATCTCCCTATCTGTCTCCAGCTGTCCTGGGATGGGGAGCTGAGCCCACCGGCGGGAGCTGGTTAAGATGCCTGGATGATCTGTGCAGGGTGCTTTAACACTGAGCTGCTTTAAAACTCTCCCTTAGTTTGTATAGCTTTGCAAATATGTTTGCAGGGTGCCTTTATCCCCAGGGAGTGCTGGGCTTTGAAGGTCTCAACCACCTTAACCTGAGGTTAATTCACATTGACTTTGTCAGGAGCCCTTTGCCTTGTGAATGGTGCCCAGCGCCTGCTGTACCAGTGGATGTTGGGTGTCATGGTGCCATTAGGCACTGTCACCGCTGCTTTTATCTGCGCAGAGGCTGCACAGCTCTCCTCCGCCCTGCAGAAACATGGGGACAAGGTTTTGATGGCAGAGAAAGGAGGGTGAGACAGAGATCTGTGTGTTGGAGGTGGATCTGTGGTTTGTTGTTTTTTTATTAAGTTGGAAAAAAATTTGAAGAATCTGACAATTTTTGTGCCACAGGAAGATAATTATCTGGAGACAATGTGTTGCTGAGGAGGCTGCAAACAGGCTGTTTAATGGTGCCTACCCTAATGAGAGCGTCAATAGCTCTTCCAGATTGCAGCCCCAGGCCAGGTTTCTCCTCCATCATTTGTGCTTGATTAGTCTCGAGAAAAAAAAAAAAAATCACTGGTAAATACACCCCCAAAAAACATTTTGGACTGTTTCCTTTCTTTTCATTGCCTGTTCCCACCTGCTCCTGAGAGGGTGCATCACCTCAAGAGAGGGTGGCCACACTCCGACACTGTGGCCCTTTCATAGGCACCACTGAAAACCAAGATGGAGACAGGAGTGCCTGAAGAAAGGTTTATTATTGAGGTGATGAAAACGATGTCTGCAACTCATCGCTCTCAAACCAAAATATGTAAATACAGATTGAATCCTCCCTCTCCCCCTTTTTCCCCATAACTCTCAGCTCCACTCTGGCAACATCCTTACGGCCTGACAAATAGAGGGTGGCTTTTGTGCCAGGAGTTAGGATCATGTGGAGTTTTCAAGGCTGATTTTCTTTCTGTCCCATGTGGTTGCCAAGAAAAGTGTGAGCAAGGGACTGTACGCATTGTGACAGCAGTCCGCACGTGGACCGTGCGAGAAGTGCTCCCACGCCGGTCCAGCCCAGGGCTCCTCTTGCAGCCCTTGTATGAGTGCTGGGTGTGGGGGATGAAGGCAGAATGGGATTTCTGTGCTCCCGTGGAGTGGAACCGGGGCTCTGACGTGGTGCCCTGACCCCCTCCAATGAGCAGTGGGTGGAGGGGACTCCATCACTGGTTTTCATCCTCCTTTCAGAGCCTCATGAAATCTCAAGTGGCCACAGACTGCTTTTCCTTGGGGAGAGTTTGAGCTCTCAGACTATCATGGCAGAAGAAATTCAGTTTTAATTAAATAACAGGTCTTTTTTGAGAACCCACAGCCGCAGTCCTAAGCAAATGGGAGTCCACCTGGCTCAAGCTCCTTGTTTACCAGCACAGGTGTATGGCAGAGCTCTCTGGTGTTGGGGGGATATAACGTGCATATGGGAAAGGAAAACCAGGAATTCTCTGCTATTACTCCCACCTGCTTGTCACCCCATCTGCAGGTGGATCCTTCCCTGGGGCGATGGAGAGCCATAACACTGGAGGCCATCTCCGGTGCGGATGGTGATAGTCCCTACTTATTTATGGATCAGAGGAACTCAAAGGGATTTGAACGTGGTATAGAATAGGGCCCTGACTTTACCACTAAAAAACTCAGGTTGAGCATTGTCGGGCATGAATCCAGTGCCTGTTTTCAGCCCTGGCAAGAGATTTCCTGTCCTCATGGCTACAGGCTCCTGGCCGAAGAGATGCCATGTGCCAGCCAGCCCCCCCTCCTCCGCTGAGCTGCTTGTCTCCTTAATCAGTGGAGTTTCTTTGGTTTTTTCTTCTTTTTTTTTTTCAAAGAAATTTTGGAAGGAGGCTGGGGGGGTGCATCACAGCTCCATTATCCTGGGAATAAAACAGGATTAAACCGTAATGGCCATTAGAGCTCCTTTTCCAGCTGCCTCTCCTACTTCTCATTCAACAATTCCCTTAATGTTTTGTCCTAATGGAGCAGATTATTACTATTATTTTATTTTATCAAGATCATCTATTGCATAGAAAAGAGGAGGGGAACCAGAGCCAAGGATGGACATGGAGCTGTTAGCTGGCTCCGCTCACTGCTTTATATTATTATCATTATTATTATTATTATCATCAAACTGGGCATAAAGGGCTAGCTTGTACTTTCATCTCACCGACTCTATCTGTGTGCAGTGACCATGTCTCTGCAGGAGGGTGACCTTGGAGACAGTGACAAGGTAGCAGGGCTAGGTGCAGTTTCAGGGTGTCCCCCACGAGGCAGGAGCTTTTTTAGTGTCTTTGCCCAGGCGTTCCCCAAACAACACTTCAGTTATCCAGCTGTCTCAAGCTTTGATCTCCTTTAATCTGTGCTGCAATTTCTGCAGGATACCCTGGGAAAATCTCCCAAGATCGAGAGTGACAGCACTGAAACTGGTTGGAAATGGGTCAGAAAAAGTTGCCCGTAGGAGCGTTTGCCTGGAATAAATCTGTTCTCCGCTTTCAAAGACACGTTGTGGGAGTGTGAAACAAAACACACTCTGCTTTAAATGCTGCTTTTTTATGCCTTGGTGGTGACTTCAAAGCCAGTCCAGCTTGAGGCAGGCTTCAGCCGGGAGCACTTGGCGAGCACCGGGCGCTCTGTGTGCCAGCACCCTCTTACCGGCATGATAAGAGTCCTTTGCTTTGGCCACCCTGGAGCATCCCCAGGGTGGGTGGCGCTGGTCACCAGCTGAGCCCCGCTTGCATTTGTGCCCGCAGGGAGGGATGATTGCCCTACTGCTCTCCATCCTCTGCCTAGTGATGATCCTCTACACCCGCCGGCGGTGGTGCAAGCGGCGCCGGGTGCCGCAGCCCCAGAAGAGCGCCAGCGCCGAGGCGGCCAACGAGATCCACTACATCCCCTCGGTGCTGATCGGAGGCCATGGGCGGGAGAGCCTGCGCAATGCTCGCGTACAGGGCCACAACTCCAGCGGGACACTCAGCATCCGTGAGACCCCCATCCTGGATGGCTACGAGTATGACATCACTGACCTGCGGCACCACCTCCAGCGCGAGTGCATGAATGGCGGGGAGGACTTTGCCAGCCAGGTCACCCGCACCCTGGACTCGCTGCAGGGCTGCAATGAGAAGGCCAGCATGGACCTCACACCAGGTGGGGATGGGACAGGGTGGCTTGGGCTGAGCTGGGTCCCCTCCAACTCGTCTGGTCTCCATCAGTCTATACATGTTTTCCCTTGAGCAATTTTCCCGTTTCTCTGGGGTTTTGTTGCCTGTGAGGTGTTGGTGGCGCTCTGAAGGCATTTCCATTGCTGGGAGACCTTGCAGCCAGCTGAGAGCAGTCCCTGCTGAGTGGAACATGGCTGGGACAATGCAGGGTGGAGCTTTGAGGAGAAGGGCTGCGGTTCTCGTGGCCTGATGGAGAACCAGAATGGTGTCCCCTCTGACCTATCTCATGGTGACCCCTAAAATTCCCTTCTGTATCCCAGAGTTTCTGGTGTCTTCTTTAGCTGAGGTTTTTAGTAGCAAAATTATACTTGTCAGTATGATTCAAAGTTAACACTTTTTTCTGATCACCAACAGGGTTTCTTCGAGGCTTGTAATACACTTGCTTGTTGGCCCTATTACCGAGCCATCCAACTGAAGCCTTCTGAACTTAGGCATAGTTTGGGAAGACCATGGTGTGGTTCCTAAAACTCTTGAGGGATTTCTTTACAGACCTGGCTATGCAGAAGTTCCCTGAGAGACTGAATGTTAAATCTCAGCTTTTGGGTAGCTTTGTGGAGGTGCGGGTCCCCTTCAGGCTTTGAGGAGCTCGTGAATGTGTGTTCAGGGTAGCTTGGCCCATTGGCCACAGCACCCCAGTTGCCTCATGCAGATGCTGGAGATGGATCCAAGGAAATCTCTCTCTTTCTCGCCTCCCTTCTTTTTCTAAGCCTTTATCCCTGACAGATTTTGCCTTCAATTCTCCTGTTCAGGGAGCGATAATGCCAAGCTGTCCCTGATGAACAAGTACAAGGACAACATCATTGCCACCAGCCCTGTGGACTCGAACCACCAGCAGGCCACGCTGCTGTCCCACACCTCCAGCAGCCAGCGCAAGCGCATCAACAACAAAGCGCGAGGTAGGGGGGTCCCCGGGGTGCTCTGGATTTCCACCCACACTCCAACAACTCACCCTCTCCTGGGATGGAGAAATAGGGCCTGTGTTGGGCAAGAGTGTGGAAAGGAGGGTTTGGGTGGGAGGAAGCAGAAAAAGTGGTGCAAGGATGCAAATGGTGTTGGGTTGGTTGGTTGGTTGCAAAGATGCATAGGGTGTTGGCCATGGTAAATATTTTATGATACCGGCACAGCCATGGGGAAAAGTTGCAAGGTAATGGGAGGTGTGGCAAGAAGCATGGCTGTGCATGGTGGGAAGGGGAGAAGATGCTGTCCCTGCTGCACCCTGCAGACCTGGATCCTGGTCTTCATGGCAAGGCTTGCCCTTGAAGGGGTGATCTAGGATCGGCAGCCTGGGATGGCACAGTGCCAGCACCATGCATGACCACACTTGGTGTCCCCTGCAGCCGGCTCAGCATTTCTTAACCCTGAGGGGGACTCAGGGACAGAGGCGGACACCGATCCTCAACTGACCTTCTACACGGACCCCTCGCGGAGCCGGAGGCGCAGCCGAGGTGGGTGTAAGCATGGAGGTGGGCAGCGAGCTGTGGCCCCTCTTGCCTTGTTTGCCCTCGACTTTCCATGTTCGGAGACTTTCCATTGGCAAAAGATAGAAACTCAGGCATGATCTGGGCTGCCATGGGCAGGTGCCAGTCCCTGGTCCTGCAGTGGGCTGCCGCTGCTTTCCAGTGGAGCTTGTCAGCAGAGATGAAATATATTCTGATTTTTTGCTGAAGGCTTCTGCCAGGCTCTGGTGTGTATTAATGAGTAACATGCTTCAAAGGCTGGCCTCTGAGCTCCCATGCCGCTGCTCAGCACGGCGCTGCTGTGGGTTCGCTCTGGCACCATGCACATATAAGCTGTATGTGCAATGGAGGATGGAGACAGGCTTGGTCCCTGGGCAGGAGTCTCTCTCCACTGCCCTGCACCATCCTTCTGGGATGTTTCCTCCCCTGGAGAGGACAGTTTCTGTCTGTTTTCCCTCCTTCTCTGGATGGTGCCTTGTTTTTTTGGGACTGATGGGTGTGGGAGCTGTCTCCTTCACCACCAGCACCTGTGCTGGGTGCCGGGAGGCTGGTTCAGGCTTTGTCTCCACAGGGGATAGCTCAGCCCCCAGCCAGCTTTTTCCACTCGTCTTCTTCAGCTGAGAGATGAAAAGTCAAAGACCTGTGTGTCTTGAGCAGTTAGGGCCCTCCAGTGCTTTTTCAAAGGCATCCAGGAGGCCGTTGTCATGGCAAAATCAACCCAAGAGAAGTGCTGAGAAGGAGAGGGGGAAAAAAAAAGGATATTGCATTTACCTTTCTTCTCCTCCATAACTCTGCTCTGCTTTAAAGTCCTGCGGCTGCAAAGGTCTCGGTGTGTGGCAGTGCAGGGGTGCAGGAGACCCCGGAGTGTGGGGGCTCAGGGTTACCCCAGCCACAGCAGGTAGGACAGAGAGGCTGCTGCAGCAAAGGCTGCTTCATGCTCTTGAAAATCCAAAGTGACTCCTCTTGATTGGATTGATGCTGGATTTCCATGGAGCTGAGCAGGGTCTCTGCACCCCAAGATCCTCTGGCTGCACCCCAGATCTTTCTGGATCCCTTGGGTCTCAGGTTTAACTGTGCATTCATGTTTTGCAGTGGGCTCCCCTCGAAGCCCTGTGAACAAGACCACACTAACCCTCATCAGTGTGACGAGCTGTGTCATCAGCCTGGTGTGCTCCTCCCACATGAGCTGCCCCCTTGTTGTCAAGATCACCCTCCACGTCCCTGAGCACCTTATTGCTGATGGTGAGCATCCTGTGGTCCTACCCCTGCCATCCTTCCCCCTCCTGCCCTGCTCTGAGAGTTATAATGGGGAGGAGGAGGGAATGTTGGAGAGGACAGAGTGGGATGGGTGCAGGCCAGAGGGGACAGGTATGGGATGGAGAGTACCAGTGCAGGACATAGGGGATGGGCACAGGACAGAGGGGACAGGCACAAGATGGAGATGGTTATCGCAGGATGGAGGGGATGGATGTGGGATGGAGGGTAGGGGCACAGGACAGAGGAGGCCATTGTGGGATGGAGGTGACTGTCATGTTGGAGAACACCAGCATAGGACAGAGGGGACAGGTGTGGGGCTGAGGAGACAGGTGTGGGATGGAGGTGGCTGGTGTGGGACAGAGGGGGCTGTCATGGGATGGAGGAGAGAGGCGCGGGGGGGCCATCACAAGGCAAAGGGGATGGGCACATTGTGGAACAGAGTGGGCTGTTGCGGGACAGAGGACACCATCTCAGGATGAAGGGAATGGGCATGGTATAGAGTGATCCATCATGGGATGGAGGGGACCATCATGAGGGACATGCTGCCACTGACTCCCCTCTTGGTGGCAGGGAGCCGGTTCATCCTGCTGGAGGGGAGCCAGTTGGATGCCAGCGACTGGCTGAACCCGGCGCAGGTCATCCTATTCTCCCAGCAAAACTCCAGTGGGCCCTGGGCCCTGGACCTCTGCGCCCGGCGCCTCCTCGACCCCTGCGAGCACCAGTGTGACCCTGAGACCGGTAGGTGGTCAGGCAGTTGGGGTGAGTTTGGGAGCTCACCTCTGCTTGCTCAACCCAGCTTTGGTGGGAAGATGTTTTCTCACCTTGCTCCACAGGCGAGAATGGAGCTGCCAGGTTCCCTGGGTGGCTGCAAACTGGGTTCGACAGGGATGTGCATGGAAAGCCTTGTCCTCCCATGTCCCTCATGTCACCCCCTCTCTCCATAGGTGAGTGTCTCTGCTATGAAGGTTACATGAAGGACCCCGTGCATAAGCACCTCTGCATCCGTAATGAGTGGGGAACGAACCAGGGGTAAGTGCACCCACCACAGTGTGCCCAGGCTTGGACTGTCCTTGCACAAGTTGCTGGGCTTCAGCACCAGTGTAGTAGGGCTGTGACAAATGCTCTTGGACAAAAGGGTTACAGGCATCTTGGTGAATTGTCAGGTCAGCGTGCAGCTGGACTCTGCAGCAGGTCTGCGGGAGGTGAGGAATTCTGTTCTTTGAAATAATCAGAGGTGATGTGGAAGAGGCTATTGTTCGGTTTCAGAGTAAGCACCCACTGGAGAGGATTGAGGCTGCGCCTCTTCTCCCTGCGGGCACTCTCCTTGTCATGCTGCACTTCGTGGGGTTTTTGGTTTGGGTGTGTGAGGCATTGGGAGGAGGGCTGAGACTGGAGGAGGGATGGCTGCAGGGTGGGGACACCCCATTGAAAGTTGGGCAAATTAGATGCTTCAATGCCATGGCCTGAGGGAACAGAGCAGTCATCGTCTGCTCCACAGCTTTACACCTCTGGAAGTACAAAGTAAAATTTTTCTGATGTTTCTGCAGCAATTTGGTGGAGGTTCCCAAACATTCCCATCTCCCTGTGACCCACCGGGAATGCTCCATCTGGTTCTTAATGCTCATAGGTCTCTGACATGCAGATGGGGACTTCCGGGGATGGCTGGAGGTAGTGTGCAGAAATCCAAGACACCCCCCAAACTAGAGGCCTCATGTGCACTGGCACCTCCAACCCCCTTTTTCCTCCCCTCATCTCATTGTGCCACAGGTGGATCCACGGTGTTGGCGTCCCCACATGTGGCAGGACAGCCTGTCTGAAGTCATTAGTTTTCACAGCAGGAAGAGAAAATCATCAAAGGCTGGGCTTGGCGGCTCCCCATCTGTGCTGCTGCGCCGGAGGATGGCAGCCACAGGGGGCTGCCCGTGCTGGACGGCCCCAGCTGTGTCCCTTTGAACTGGGATCCGGGGAGAGCACCACTGGTCTGTCTCCAGCCTCTTCTCTGTTTTTTTTTATTCATTTTAAAAGCAATTTAGCAATTAAACCAAGTGTGGAGCACTGGCTGTGGGAGACAAGGGTGGCTGTCATTGTGGGTGCCCTGAACCAGGCTGGGGACAGCGTGGTGCTCATGAGACACATGGCCCCATGCTTGGGACATGCCGAGTGTTGTGGTCAGGGTCCCCAAACCGCTGCGAGGTACCGCTGCTGGGGTGGGAAAATACAGGCAGAAATACAGCTCCCTGCCCTGTTCATCCCCAGGGGACAAGTGTCCGACAGGGATGTCCCCAGGTCCTCTGTGCCCATGTAATAAGGGGCACTGAGTCATGGGGACTGGGGCGTGGGAAGGGGTATTCCCCCTGCCAGGGACTTGCCGGATGTGTTTGGTTTAGGACTGTGTCCCAGTGGGTTGGTAAGAGCCCACAGACACTCATGGCCACACATGGCTTTGGTGCCAGCCTGTACCTTGGTCAGAGCTACCAGCAGTGTGCTGGACCCACCATCTTGCAAAAAGCAAGAAGGCAAATGACTTTGTCTATTGAGACAGGTAGTAAAAACTGATAAGGACAAGTGGAGAAGCATTTGCTTCCTTCCCTCTTGCTTTTCCTTTGCTCCTGGGCATGGGACTGCAGCTTCACACTTTTCCTCCCATGCACATTGTTCTTCTCTAGCTTCTTCCTGATATAGCTGCTCCATCATCTGAAGGGGAAGTGGAGAAAAAGCTGCTTTCAGGTGAATTTGTAAAAAATATAGACAGTAACAAGCAGGAGAGAAGCCAACGCAGGAAAGACAAATCCATTCCTGCAGCCCTCTGGACCTGTTCACAGCTCCAGACCAAGCTTTAACTTCAGCAATGCCAACCTAAAATGTGCTCAAGACCCACTTTGTTCCTCTGGGGGATTTGGTGTCACTTTTCAGACCCAGCTCCATCCTGATGCCCCTATGGGAGCCTGCTCCATGCTCATGCTTGAGCCTTTGCCTTTCCTGCAATGGTGTTCATACCTGGCCAGGATACATGTTGTCTTAGGTCTCTTCTATACCAAAATTGGCTATGACAAATTATAAGCAGCATTTCCAACATACTTTTCTGTTTGATGCAGAGAAACCTAGCAGATCTCTTTTTCCCCACGGTGGAACACAACCTTAGACCATGGTGGGGCTGTCAAAGTCCTGCCCTTCTCTGGGCTCTCGAGAGGCTCTGACGCTTGCGGTGTTGGGGCTTTTTCAGCACTGTCCTTTCAGAGCTTGTCCCTTGAGCTCTTTGAAACCAGGGTCATTTTGTGTTTCTTCCTTGAACTTGTCAGATTTTTGTTTCAGAAAATGGTAGCAGCTGAAACCATGCTTAACTCAACCATCCCTGCCTGCAGCTTCCACTATTTATAAGGGCTTTTGAAAGCCTGTCCACACTAAGCATCTTGATGCTGAGGGCAGCTTGATATTTAATGAGTATTTTTTTCTGCGCTGCGATCTGTTCCTGATATCCAGGTGCTGCTTGGTGCAGCTCTGCCTGCAGAGGCTTTTGATGGTGGAGGCCTTGTCTACCTGTCCAAGGAGTCCCCTGTGAACCCTTGGCCTCAACAGGGTCATGTCTGTGGAGGCCAACTCTCTTTGGTCCACCAGAGCCATCTTGTCAGAGCCCGTTCAACTGAATAACTTGTAACGTTAACCTGGCATTTATGTTTTTTGGGGTGAAGGTTGAGCTGCCAGGCCATGCTGCCTTTTGTCACATTTATCAGCTCACTCCCAGCTCTTGCCTAACTTGCCCAACAGGCTCATCTGAAAGAGATGTCTGCAAATCCTCTACTCTCTCCCCCAATCCCAAGGGGAGATCAACTGTCCCTGACTCATTTCTGACCATTGTTTGTCTAATATGCTGCTAACCCTTCCAATATTGGAGAGATGTACTGCAGTCACAGGTAGCACAAGCCAGGCGGCAGGTCAGTCCCCAGAGAAGCCACGCTGGCTCTTAGCAAAGGGGAATTCAGCAAAGCAGGACATGGGGGCTCTGCCAAATCCCTCAGGATGCTCTGGAATGATGTGGTCTGGCTATGATCTCTTTTGTTTCCCTAGGGTGGCGTTTTTATCTGAAAATTCATTTCAACCCTTTGGTTTAGATAGGTTTGCCATTGGTTTGTTTTTATTTACAGTGATTAGGGGTTGACTTGTAATCTGTGTCTGCTCACTCAGCAGCATCTAATTTTGCTCAGGTGGTCGAGCTCATCTTTGAACATTATTGGTGATGGCAGCGAGGCTTTGCGTGTTGTGTGTATTTTGGGTACCATGCTGAGATTCATGTCTCTGCAGTACATGTTTTACCCAACGCATCCGGTCCCTAAATCTTCATCAGTTTTTTAAAAAATAAGATCTTCTTGATCATGGGTAGCAGATATATTTGATCAGCTGTTTTTTTTGTGCTGCTCTTCAGCTGTTTTAAACAAATCTGGCTGGTGCTGTTTGTGTGTTCACAGTCTGTCTTCCTACTTTGATATGCATTGTTAATTAGCTGCTTTTCGGCTCTTACTCTAATGTTTCCCGGGTAGGATGCAGTTTCCAGCAATCCAACCAACCCTGTCTTGTCTTTGGTCATCAAACCAAATTCCTACAGTTACTTCGTGGTATGACTCGACCAAAAGTCAAATCGGCTCGTTCTGCCTTTCGTTAATAAACTGCTACCTGCCTGCATTTGTACTTCTTCATCTCAGCTCTTAGATCATCATGCGGTGGCCCATGGCTTTCCCCATCCCCATGTGCTGTTCTTGCCAGGGTGCCCTTTCAGATGGTCTGCATTTAAGGGGTCTTAATCAACATGCCCTTTCAACTTGTAATGGGCTTCACCCCAGCATGGGGAAGTTTTAGGCCAGTTTAAGGCAATTTGGTGACCATGTCTGGCTGGACACTCTCATCCTCTTCTAGCAGTTGGCAAGCAGGAGCCACCCCAGCCCCTCTCCCATGCAGGGCATGTTACCCCTTTCTCCACCCTGCAGCCTTGCAGCTGTTTTTTCCAGCACAGGACCAAAATTAGCAGAACAGCCTGTGCCCTGGTCTCCCACCTCCCTTCCCTTCCCAGTGGTGCATCTTCTCTTCTGTGCACAGTTATCCCCCTCCCTGGCCATGCACTTGCTCCTCCTGTCCCATCCCCATGCACCATCCACTCCCCACCCCACAGAGGAGCTGGGGACACGCTGAAGAGACAAGGACACCATTTTTCCTCTTAAAGTCTTTTTTTCCCTCTTTTTCTCCTTTTTTTTCCACCCCTTTTTCTATCTTTTTTTTCCCTGTCTGCCTCTCTCTATCCCCTGCTGTGTGCCTCGGCTTTGTGAGCTTGAAGGAAGGCCAGATAAAAAGCTCCTCTTTCTTTCAGATCCTTTCACCAAACTACCCATCCGCCTCCGCCTCCCGCCCCATTCTACTCGCAGATTTACGGACAGCCCAAGGAGAAAGTGCTGGCATTAGCATTTTTAATAAAGAGCTGCTTGGAAGGGATGGCAGGGGGTGGGGAGGTAGAAAGGGGAGAGGCATTGTCAGCTGAAGCCCGGGCAAAGCCGTTGCAAAGCAAAATGAAGTCATGGAGGAGGCAGGATGGGTATTTATAGCAGAAGTCAGCAGCTTGGTGTTCATGTCACATCTGCACTCTGCAGTGTTGGGTCTTCATGGGTCCCCACTGTGGTCATCATGGGGAGCAGGTCCTGGGGCTGCAGGAGGGGTGTGGGTGCTGCAGGAATGCTTCTGGGCTGTTCACCCTGGGCTTGAACTCCTGAGCTGTCAGCGAAGGGATGCGGTGAGCACCTTGGTCCATGCCACTCACTACCAGCACACACTTGGGGCTGGTGCTTTGCTGACATGATGGGGTTCATAGTGGCCACCCTTGTGCTGCTCACTGGGTGGAAGCCCCCAGGACCATTGTGGGTCAGGGAACCAGGCACCAGGTCACATATTTCAGTGCATAACAGACAACCACCTTCTCCTTCAGTGGCACTTCAGCCATGCTCATGTGCAGTGACTTCTCAGTGCCTTCTGCAGAGACCCTCTCCTGCAGCCCCTCTGACCTCTGTGTCAGCTCCCCTCAAACCAGCTGCTCTGAGTTAGCTCATCACAGCCGCATCCTGTGAGTACCAGGCTTTGATTCCTCATCTCAACCATCTTGTCCAGAAGAGCTTTGCAGGGAGTGAGGACTGGAAGGAGCATGGTTCTTCATACTGTAAGTCAGTCTGGCTTTGTCCCCTTGGGGCTGCAATTCGAGTGTGGCTGGGGCCTTTTGGGGTGGGTCAGAGCATCACTAGAAGCAGCAGGTCTGGAGGCTTAGCTGGTATTTCGAGAGGTTCCACTCAAACCCAGATGGGGAGCAAAGCATAGCTGATGGTCTAGCTGGAAAAAGCAGAGAGGCCTGAAGATCATCCTGGGGACACACTGGCAGCACTTTGACTGTGGGAGCTTGCTGACTGAGTGTGGGGAGTCTGCTGGTTCTCAGCTGCACTGGTGATCCCCTGTTCTGGTGTTTCAGATGCTTACCTGAGTGCCAAGGCTTGCAGGGAGCTGAGAGCTATCATTTCTGTCCCATTTAATCCAGCCTAATCAGGCACAGAGCTGCTTCTGATCAGTCCTGCTTTCCTTTGTGAGCTCTGAAGACCATGCAACCAAAATATCTGCCAAGAGCAACAAAAGTCAGAGCAGCGAGGTGCCTCCAGTGATCACAGAAAGCAGGGAGGGAGACAGACATTTGGGCACATGCTTGCGTGTAGGGGAGAGGAAGGAGGGTGTGAAACAGCAGGAGAGGCACAGGGGGCAAAAGGCAGCGATGGAGGAGGTGAGGTGTGCCTGGGGGAGGAGATTGCACCCTGTCCTCTGCAGCAGAATGCACAAGTCAGCAAGGGTTTGTGGATGGAAATGTTGTTGCTGAGCTCCTGGAGAGCTTTCTCAGAGATGAGGATGCATAAATGCCTCTTGTTGAGCTGGAGACCTTATATGGAGACTATTCCAGGGCTTCCCTGCAGAAGGTACTGTATCCTTGCAGATACAATGGTGCCTGGCAACAGTGGTTGTCCCCTGCTATGTAGGCACATAGCTAAAGGCTGAACCTTCCTTTTAACCGGACTGTTTTGACCCTGAGTAGAGGCAAAGGCAGGCTAGGGACATGCCACACAGTCCCTTCCTGGAGCATGGAAACCTCTTCCCTGGCTCAAAGTCATCATCACAGGAATTTTAGCCACAGTTGGAAATTATACCCTGGGTGGATGCAACCTGGCCTGGGTGCTGGCTTCCATCTCCCAGGGAGGTCCAAGCCCACTGGCTGCATGTCCCGGATGTGTCGGCATCCATGAGCTGCCAGATGTGCCATCTGGCAGAGGTCCATCAGCCACCGCTCCTGTGCAACGCCTGCCCTGGGGCTGAGCTCCGCTGCAAACCAAGAGCGGCTCTTCACAACTGCTTCTCCACCCGAGTTGATGGGGAACAATACCCTTTGTTCCCTGCCTGGTGTGCTCCTGAGAAGCAAGAATAAAAGCCTCTGCAGGAGCGATGGAAGGCAGAGGTGTGAAGCATTCAAGGCGTCAGCGAGATGCAAGGAGCACATCACTTTCTGGCTGAAGCTGACCTCATTCAGGGGCAATCTGATCTGTGTGCTGAATGTAATCCCTTGCTCCCAGCCAACCGGACGGGAAAGTGGCATTGTGTCCGAGCAAGGAAATGAGACAGCGTACTGTAATCCTGCAATCAGATTTTTTTTTATTTTTTTTTGTCCTTGCTGAAATAACTTCAGATTAGAAATTAATGTGCTTGTGCAGGAAAGCTGTAGTTGCCTCTGGAGAAAATCCCTGGGCTTGTCAGGGGCACCCAGTGCTCTCACCCTGAATTTTAACAGCAGCGATGGGATGGGATGGAAAATCTCTTTCACTCTCCTGTTCTGAGCTCTTGCAAAGGGGAGCTTTAGGGTTTGGAAGCGGGGTTTGTGTGGCCTGATTCAAAGCCCACCATGGTCAGGTCTCTGTGTCTCCCCTTGCTCTGCTTTGTCAGCCCCACTGTACCAAGAGATGCTCTGCCAGTTAGGCCACACTGCGAGGAATGCACAACCCAAGCTGTGATGGCCACAGGCATCCACCCAAAGGGCACCAGTCACCAAGTCGTGGTTGCACATCACCCTGTGCTGTCTAGGGCAGCAGGGATGGAGGAGATGGGGCTATCAGCTCTTCAGCCTCCCTCTTGGCTCCAAACTTCCAGTTTCTCTTCCAGACCCCTTTGCAAAGTCCTGCCGGGGGCTAAGACTTCCTGAGATACCCTCCTGAAACAGTGGTACCCAAGGGGAACAAGGCAGGTGGTGAAGCTCCAGCCCTGGACCTGATGTGCTCCCTTGCAAAAGCTTTGCAGAGAGAGGGTTCAGCTGTGCTTTCGGGTTTTTTTTGCAATTTGATGGCTGTGACACAAATTCCGAAAATGGGAGCTGGGCAGGCAGTACCTGAGCATGCAGAAGTGTGAGACTTGCAGATGCTGGGTGGGCCGGGGAGACTGGAGCGAGTCATAACCCAAAATGAAGGATGTGATACACACTGTTGGCAGGTTGGGTCTGGGGTGGGGATCTGGTGTTGTAGGGACTCCAAAGTTAAGATCTTGCATGTGTGTTACCAGCTTGTCCTGCCTTGGTTTGAGCCATCTTATCCCGGAACTTCTCTGCAAGTCAGCTGGAGACTAAGCAGGGGAAGAATTTCATACTGTGAGGGGTGGTGGGGGTGTGATGCTCTTGGGTTTCTCTTCCAGGCCTTGGCCGTACACCATCTTCCAGCGCGGCTTTGACTTGGTGCTGGGCGAGCAGACATCCGACAAGATTTTTCGGTAAGGGGTAAAGGCAACCTGGTCAGCACATTTTGGGGCTCAAAAATATGACTCAGGGAATATGGGCAGGCTAGTCCCCCCAGCTGGCAGGGCTGAGGATGGCTGTCCTGTGCCACCTCCTGGGGACATGAGCATAGCTGGGAAGGCCCTAACACAGTTGCCGTGTGGAATGCTGGATGCCCAGCAGCCCGTTCCTCCTCTGCTTCTGTGATGAGAGCAAGGTTTAGGCTCTGAAGGAGGATTTCTACCAAAAAGGAAAATTCCTTTCTTTTTTTTGTTTTTTAATTACCTAAACTACGTCTACTTTTTTGGGGTCATTTGGGTGCATTTGGGTGCATTCGGAGAAGCCACCCCACTTTATCCTGCCCACCTGCCTTTACTCAGGCTGGCATCCCTGCAGAGCAAGGTTCAAGGGCTTGTTTTTGGCCAGGGGCAGCCTGCTGGGCTTGCTATTTTCCTCCATGCCAGCCCTCACTGCTCTGCCTGGCAGGTTCACCTACACCCTGGGAGAAGGCATGTGGCTGCCACTGAGCAAGAGCTTCGTCATCCCACCAGCTGAGCTGGCCATCAACCCCTCGGCCAAGTGCAAGACCGACATGACGGTGATGGAGGATGCGGTGGAGGTCAGGTAGGTGCGATGGCAGGGTGAAGGCATTTAGGAGGTATTTCAGCAAATATACTGGTGATACATCCCTGGAGCGAGAGGACCAATCCCCAGATGGGGGTTGATGAGAGCTGGGACACCCACCCCACATTTTTCAGGTGGAGATTAGTATGTCAATTAACCTGCCCCTCTTTAGTTTCTGCAAAACAGCCTTCGGAGGTAACTCTCATCTCAGTAACTCCTGCATCCCTCTAAAAGCTCGGTTGCCATTCAGTTTTCTGTCAGCCTGAGGGAAACCTGAGCTGTGGAAAAACCCACACGGCAGCCACAGTTGTGCATGTGCTTACACCATCTCATCAGAGCAGTGACACACCTCCTCCTCCTCACAGGGAAGAGCTGATGACTTCCTCCTCCTTCGACAGCTTGGAGGTCCTCCTTGACTCCTTTGGTCCCGTCCGTGATTGCTCCCAGGACAACGGCGGCTGCAGCAAGAACTTCCGCTGCATCTCGGACCGCAAGCTGGACTCGACAGGCTGCGTGGTGCGTGGCCTCCTGGGGACCTGCAAATCTCCTTTGGTGTGAGCAAGGAGGGGGAGAAGGGGGAAGGGCTGCACCCTTCCTCCCTTCCCATCACTTCGGGATGGATATTTCGGGGTTGGTTTTGCAGAGTTGTTTTTGGGCTGGCAGCTCCTCCATCCCTGCCCTTGCTGCACGAATGCATGAGAGAGTGAGAGCCTATCTGCTTGCTGTCTCTCCAGGAGGTCCCACGTCATTCATGTGTGTCCCCTGTCACTGCCACAGCTGCGTTGTTGTGGGGAGGAAGGGTGTGCCCCCAGGCATTGCTCAGCTTGTGATTTCCAACAGAGAGCAACACTGAAGTCTTCCCCTCCATCTCACCCCCGGGGCCAGATATCTTCCTCAGGGACTTCACCTCTCACTTCCCCTCCCACCAGTGCCCGATGGGACTGAGCCCCATGAAGGATGGCACGGGCTGCTACGACCGTCATGTTGGTGTGGACTGCTCAGATGGTTTCAATGGGGGCTGTGAGCAGCTGTGCTTGCAGCAGATGGTCCCCCTGCCTGAGGACCCCCTGCTCTACAACATCCTCATGTTCTGCGGGTGAGTACCCCATCACCACCCCAGCCGCAGGGACACCCCCGAGGTGCTGCTGTACCTTGCTGCTGCCACCCTGAGCTCATAAGGTTGGGAGGGAGGGTATCCTCTGTTCCCAATGTCCCTGCTGGGATGGGCTGGTGGCCCCGGTCCCCACCGGTGGGGGCTGAAGCTGATGGTGGACCCTGTGCTGGCTTCCCAGGTGCATCGAGGACTACAAGCTGGGCACAGATGGGCGGTCATGCCAGCTCATCTCGGAGTCGTGCCCTGAGGTGGGGGACTGTGGTGAGCCCCGTGAGCTGCCTATGAACCAAACGCTCTTCGGGGAGATCTTCTATGGCTACAACAACCACTCCAAGGAGGTGGCCACGGGGCAGGTGCTCAAAGGGACATTCAGGTGAGTTGGGGATGTGGAGAGCTGACCCGAACAGGGTGAGACCTTGCT
Organism: Stercorarius parasiticus; assembly: GCA_013396915.1. Classification (NCBI taxonomy): domain Eukaryota; kingdom Metazoa; phylum Chordata; class Aves; order Charadriiformes; family Stercorariidae; genus Stercorarius; species Stercorarius parasiticus. Next base: position 198,043 of record VWZL01005387.1, on the reverse strand, counting down.
GTCCTTTCCAAGAAGAAGGCATGGGAAGCAGCCTGGGGCTGGACCTTAGCAGACTGCGTAGTCTGTCCATATCTGGCCAAGGTTTGCAGGAGGTGGAGGGGCTGGTGGGTAGGGCGCATCAAAGCTTTCCATTGAGAGTAGGCATCTTTGTAACCTGTGCCCAAAGGGAAGGCAGTTCCCCTGTCCTCCAGCCCTGCCCTCCTCTCTGCAATTAACTTCCAGGCAGAACAACTTTGCCCGGGGCCTGGAGCAGCAGCTGCCGGATGGGCTGGTGGTGGCCACGGTGCCCCTGGAGAACCAGTGCCAAGAGGAGCTCTCTGAACCCACACCCGACCCTGAGTTCCTCACTGGTGAGTGAGCCCAGCCAGACCTGTGCCTTTCCCAATGGGGCAGCCACCAGCATGCCTGGCTCCAGCATGTACCCCTCCCAGGGTACATATCTACTGTGGGATATATCTAGCCTAGCTTTAGCATCCCACGGTCATCTGCAGCAGCAGCAGTGGTAAGAGGAAGGCATTAAAAATGAAGCAGAGGGAGAGACTGTAAATTGGTTAGGTGGTGTAAAAGCTCAAGCATCCATTGGATATTTGGAATATTTGAAAAAGGATTATTATTTTTTTAATTAAGGCAAAAAAGGTTTCCAAACACCTTTCCTTTGATTTCCAAATCAGAAACCCTTTGCTGGTGTAACGAAGCATTCAAAACCCGATGCAACCAAACCAAAACATTTTGGTTTGTCCTGCCAGAGCATCATGAGCCATGAGCAACAGGGTTATCATGGATTCCTAGATAACCTTCAAGGATTAACCTTTCTTCCACCAAGTTGCCAGTACCCCTAAATAGCCTTTGTTTCCTTGGTGCTTTTTGCTTTTGGGTCAAATGGCCGAGGACACGAGGCAGCTATTAATGAGGGATGAGGATAGTAAGTTGTTTTGGAAGGTGTCTGCAGGGTAGTCTCATATGGGACCTTGTGAATTCTGGCATTTGGCAGAGCTCACAGGAGGGTTTTGGGGAGCACCCATGGGCTGCACACGGGGTCCAGTTGGTGCTGGTTGCCCCGACAGGGTGCAGGGCAATGTAGGTGTGTGTGCAGGCAGATGCAGGCAGGGAAGAGGGTGCTACTGGGCCCTGAGAGACCTGTGTCAGCAGGTCACCCCTGCAGCCATGAGGATGCTCACCCCTGCCTGGACATGCTGGAGGACACCTGCCTCCTGATGGGGATCTGCTGCCCTTGACATGGTTACGGCGATATAAGGAAGGCACACTGGCACCACGGCCTCAGTATCATGCCAGGGTCAGTGGGACTGGGACTCTACTGGCAATTATGCTGGGGAGGCAGAAACCAGCAAATTATCCTATTAATTTCCCACTGCTCTGCTGGTTCTTTGTGCCTGATTAAGGCAAAAAAAAAAAAAAGAGGAAAAGTAGTAAAATCTCTGCTTGTCAGTAAGCAGATCTGGATATTGCTGTGAATACACCAGAGGGAGACCTGCTGACTAAGGAAGGGCTGGTTTTGCATAAACACTTTGCAGGGAAGAGCAAGGCTTTGAAGCTGTTGGTAGCAGCCAGCACTGAAGGGAAAGGCACTGGAAGGCAAAGGATCTTATCCTCTTTATCCTCCACCTTCATTTTTTGTTACGGAGAGGGGGATGCCTGTTATCCTCCTGAACTCCTGCTGTGTGGCTGTTTAGCAGCAGAGTTTGCTGCTTCACCACCAAGTGGAGGCATGCCATGTTGGCTGTACAGCAGCGGAGCTGCAAGGGAGGAGGTGGCTGTGCCTCCACATCCTGCTGCTGCACACCGAGAGATGATGTGGTCACCAGAATTAGAGCCATGAGCACCCTTCAATGGACTTTCTGTGGCTTTGTCCAGCCTTGGTGGCCTCTCTGTCCCTCTGCTCATGGAAGCTGAGCTGCTATGTTCATTGGCTCATAACTTGGGCAGGATGAAGTGGCCACCCAGCTCCGGTCTCCATGAATTTCTGACTCCTGTAACGCACAGTTAAATGACTAGAGAATGGGATGTCGTTGCCTGAAGAGGGTGAAACCCCAGGTCCTGCTGAGCTCCAGCATTGCCATAATGTCCCAAGGAAATGGGAGCATCAGCAGGCATGTGTTTTCTCCCATGCTCATGTGTCCTGCGTGGCTCAGTCCTGGCTGAAAGGGACGCCAGGGCCTCTCAGTTGTCTGCACCCAGGCATACATGGCGTGACGGTGACCATTCCTAGGCCTGCAAACAGCTCATTAAAAAGTACAACTCTCATTAGTGAAATAATTAGCACACCTGGGCATGTCTTGGGAGCAGGCACCAGGAAGGAAGCAAGAGGGAATGCAGGAGGAGGCTCATTATCTTCCAACACAGAGCCCCACACGGCAGAATGAAATAAGCCCACGTGTTTTCCTTCAAAGCCATGATTTTAATTGCTGGGGAGCAGCTGACCCTTACCTCCAAATGCCCTGCTGCTTCCCTGAGGGGACACAGTGTGTACACAGTCCTTCCCCTGGCCCCTCCCAACCCTGCTGGCTGCCTTTCCCCAGGCACGGCATGAGCAGCTGCAGCCACCCTGGTGCCCCCATAGCAAGGTGTCCCTGGGAAGCAGCACTGAGCCCCTGTGTCCTCTCTCCGACAGGGATGGTGAACTTCAGTGAGGTGTCTGGGTACCCCCTCTTGCAGCACTGGAAGGTGCAGTCCGTCATGTACCACGTCCGGCTCAACCAGCTGACCATCTCCCAATGTAAGTGTGCAGAGCTGGGAGGAAGGAGGAAAAAAGGGGTGGGAAGAAGACATACAGCCGCCTTCTGGCAGGTGATGGGCTCAGAGGTTGGTTGCCCATCGCAAGTGTTTAGGGAGGTGGCAAGGGCTTGGGGCCCTCTGGGATTTGAGCATCTCCTTCCATCTCCTCCCCAGCCTTCAGCAATGCGCTCCACTCTCTGGATGGGGCCACCTCCCGTGGAGATTTCATGGCGCTGCTGGACCAGTTTGGCAACCACTACATCCAGGAGGCAGTGTATGGCTTTGAGGAGTCCTGCTCCATCTGGTATCCTAACAGGCAGGTCCAGCGGCAGCTCTGGCTGGAGTATGAGGACATCAGCAAAGGTAGGAGCCCTGCTTGTCCTCAGGAAGCGTCTCCACAGCCTCCCCATGGGAGCAGGAAGATGGGTTTGCTTTTAGCATAGCAGGGAAAGCACCCAGCCCGCATCAGGGCTATCTCCCATCTCATCCTCTTATTTACGCCCTGCTCTCACACCCTTTGAAGCCAGCTGAAGGACTCCTGTGGACTGCAGCAGGCATTAGTCTGGGCCAGAAAGAAAGATAAATACCCTCATCCCCAGGGAGATGAAAGACGAATGCACTAATCCCACCAAGCCGTCCTGCCTGATTCTGGACTTAACTGTTATTTGTCTTTAATCCTGTTCCTTCCTTCCTTTTGTCTCTGCCATATCTGCTCTCTTCCACTTGCATCCTGCAGCCAGACTTTTCTCCCTCTCATGTACTTTCTTCTCCTAGGGTGTCTGCACTGTGCTTTTAATGTCTGGAAACCAGTTATGAACTGGGAGGTTCACCATGGTGCAGGGGGCATCTGGCACTGCTGTATCCCCTCAGGAGCCCTTGCTGCAGCGAGATGTGATGGCTCCCCCATGGAAGGGGTTTTGCAGGCAGGTGATGGCAGAATTGGACACGAACTTTCCAAAAGCAGAAGGAGCCGAACTCCTGCCTGCTGCTGGCTGTCATCAGGACCATGACATCTCTTGTGCTGGCCTTTGCAAAGCTGCCTGCAGGCGTTTTGCTGCCTGTGCTGGGAACATTGGGTTGCACCACCCAGGCTCGGGCAGCAAGCAAGAGCCAGCTCCCAAGCCCAGACACAGGGGATACTGAGCAGAGCTGCTGCTTTTTAGGTGCCCTTGGTTTGCTAGCCCCTGCCCAGGAGCTTCTGGCTGCAGGCAATGTGAGCTTGGAGCTCACAGGCACCGTGACCGCTGCATCATTTCTGTCATGAAGCTTCATAATTCTCAGTGTTGGCACCAGCCTACGGTGCTGCTCTTGCTATGCCCTGGCTGGGGAGACATTTGCTTTCTCTCCGGGGCTCTCGTGTGGAAACGGCTTCTTTCTGAGCCTCAGTCTGGGTCCTGCAAGGCTCAGACCTTCTGGAGGTTGGACTTCTTCCCAAGCTCACCTGCGAGTGTACAGACCCGTTGCTGTTTTGCTGTGGGCTGTCTCCAGATGTAGCATCTCTTGATTGCAAGTACTTTTTTTTTCTCCTGCAATTTCCTCCTCTTTGATTTTCTTGCTTGGAGGCTTTTCAGGTCTGGCAGTCTCTTTCCACCCACAATATCACATTTTGGTTTTGCTCTGGCACCTGTCTCTTTCCCTCCTTTACTTTTTGTTTGCAAACGTCAGGAACTGGATATCGATTGAGAAATTGCAAGAGACAAATCATTCCCTGGCTCCTCTGCTTTCCCTCGGTGCCTGCTAAGCTGCAATTCACAGCCAGCCCAAAGTGATCCATTTCCAGCTCACTGGGGGAGCAGAGCAATGGTCTTGTATCCCGGGTTTTGTTTAACAGCCTTGTTTTCTTTGCAGGAGTCTCGAGGATAGGCTACTGGTGGCCCATTTCTCAGCAAACCCTTGCAACCCTTCCTGTTGAGCTGTGGACATGCTCTCTGGCAGCTCCCGGCAGCAGCCGGCCCATACTAAGTCACCACCGGCCATGCCCTGAACCTGCCCTAGAGGCAAGGCTTTGCCTGGGCATCCTTCGGCTTCCTTCAACCCCACTGGCCTGCCTTGACCATCATGAGTGGTCCCTCTGGGCCCCTCTTTCTTTGGTGCAGAGACAGGGACATCCTTTGGTAGGGTTTTCAGGTGAAAGACACCCTTCACCTGCACAGCAAGGCTCATAGCAGTGGGGTGATGCTAGCCAGGGCGTAGCAGTGATGGGCAGATCCTACTTTCTTGACTGCTGTTCGAGGACTTTCCCCTTTGTGTCAAAATGTTTCCTTCTAGGGGAGTGCTGGAGAAAAGTCCACCAAGCACAGGGACTGGCTTGCTGGCCCTGTGCAGTGGGGACACAGTGGCACCCAGCATCAGGCACCTTTGCACAGAGCAGGGGAAAGTGTAGCCCATGGCAATGTTTCCCTGCTGCAAATCTATTTTCCAAGCATGTTGGATTGCAGGGTTTCCTGAGGGTTGGCAGGGTAGGACCTGCAGATATTCCCCCATGTGTGTGGGGCAGAGGATAAACAAGCCTTCAACCTTGTCACAGTCTGGCTGGGGGTCTGTGGTCCCAAAGAATGTATCTACCTCCATCTCACCATTTTCTTTTGCTTCATGATGGTGCTTTGTAAACTAAGCCCTTAGGGAGAGACCCTACTTCCTTGCCCAGCTGCAAGTTTGTCCAGCTCCATCATTCCCCATGACAGTGTGAAGAGACAGGAGGAGCCAGGCTTGAGCCAGCTCCCAAAAGGGAATTGCTCACCACCTCCCTTCCCCTGTGTGGGGACTGAACGCAGGAGAGGTGGAGGGGCTGGAGAGGATCTTGGTGGTTTTGTAGCCATCTCAGGAGCTTTCTGGGCATCATGAGGCACTGGTAAATCTTTCCTGCACATTCTGAGCTCTTTGATGCTGCTGGCTGCAGACCTCTGGGGAGTAGGGGGGGCACTGAGTCAGCATCATTGCTGTGCACCCTAATCTGACACTTATCCTCTCTGGTCTCCAGCATATTCTGTCACATCAGCTTTGATGGAGGTCTTTGGGAACCGAGGGAGTCCAGCAAATCAGCTGTCGGGCCAGGAGGGCTTTTGCAGCAGTTTGTCAGGGGGCTTTGGAGGAGGTTTCAGAATAGGGTGAAGAAGTCCAGGCAGGTCCTTCATGATCTTCCAGCTGCAAGAAAGAGGCTCCATCTCGTGGGGACTCATTGCAAGGGTGGCCTGTCCTAGTGCCAGGCAAAGGACTGGAGCTGGGGAAAATGAGGCACAGGGAGACAAAAGGACCTGTGATGGTAGAGCCCAGGGTGGACTTTCCAGACCTGATTCCTGCTTTCAAGACCAGTGAGCATTTCCTCCCTACAGAGCAAGCAGGGAGCTCCTATGGATGTGGGGGGTGGGGGGTGCTCCTGGGCACAAGGCAGGGCTCTAGGCCCCTCACATCCCCTTGCTGATGGCTCGGAGTCCACCCTGGTGCCCCTTTTTTCCCCCTTCCGCAGGTAACTCCCCCTCGGATGAGTCTGAGGAGCGTGAGCGGGACCCCAAGGTGCTCACCTTCCCTGAGTACATCGCCAGCCTCTCCGAGTCAGGCACCAAGCGCATGGCAGCCGGTGTGCGGATGGAGTGCCAGAGTCGCGGGCGCTGCCCTTCCTCCTGCCCACTCTGCCATGTTGCCTCTGGTCCTGATGTGCCAGCCGAGCCCATCCTGCTGGAGGTCACCAAAGCGGCCCCCATCTACGAGCTGGTCACCAACAACCAGACCCAACGGGTGAGGATCTGCTGTCTGGGGGTGGCGGGGTGGGCATGGGGGGAAGCAGAATGTCATCAGAGTGGTCTTTGCAGGCAGCTTGCCCTGGTAGCACCATGTCAAGCCATGGCAGCCTTTGCCCGTTGGCCGACCCTGCTCTCCAGGGTGGATAGACTATGCTGAGCCCACTGGGGAATGGATGAGCACTGACTTGAGTGGCAGTGGGATGGGGGCTCACCTGACCATTGCTGACCCCTTTCTCTTCTCTCCCAGCTCTTGCAGGAGGCCACCATGAGCTCACTGTGGTGCTCAGGCAGCGGGGATGTCATTGAGGACTGGTGCCGCTGTGACTCGAGTGCCTTCGGGGCTGATGGGCTGCCCACCTGCGCACCTCTCCCACACCCCATGTAGGTCTCCAAGCATTCTCAGTCTGGCCTTTTGGAGTGATGGGTCTGGGAGGAGGTGGCAGTGGGGAACAGTGTGGTGGCAGGAAGTGGTGGGGCTGGGGTAGCTTTATGGGACAGGTTCGCAAGTGGATGGGGGACCTGGAAATCAGGGAGAGGGCGCAGAGATGAAGTGTCTTTTCTAAATTCAGCTGAGGACTGGGGATCTGGTTTTGAATCCATCCTGGTACCGTAAAACCCCAGGGAAGGAGCCCTTGGGACCAGCATGTCCAGAGTCAGGAGGGGTAGGAGAGGGGAAGTCACTTCTGTCCTGAGCTTGCTCTCTCGTGGGTTAATGGCTTTGAAGCCTTTTTGCTTCATGAGAGAGTCATGCAAAAACTGTCCCTAGGTACTACCTTACAGAAACCAACTCATTTCAGGTGCGTTTGCATGTGATCTGCACAGCAGAGTAAATGGCACTGGCAAACATGGGCAGAACACACTCATGCTGTCTTCTGCACCAGCCATGGGGACCAGCTGGAGAGATTATCCTCAGCAACTCTCCCACGCCTCAGCCTGGTGGTTTTGCTGCCTTTTTATGGCACAGAGGAGCAGCGAGGTGGTGATAGACATGGGTGAGGGTGAGTGTGGGTGGGCAGTGTGGGTGGGCAGTGGATCTAGCCCTCCTGAGATGCTGACCAGCCAGCGTTGCCCCCCAGCCTGCGGCTCTCCACCGTGCACGAGCCCAGCAGCACACTGGTGGTGCTGGAGTGGGAGCACTCAGAGCCCCCCATTGGGGTGCAGATCGTCGACTACCTCCTCCGTCAAGAGAAAGTCACCGACAGGATGGACCACTCCAAGGTGGAGACAGGTGAGTGGGGACTTTACTGATTCTCTCTGTGGAGGGTGGGATGGAGATGCTGGAGGAGACCCTCTGTCTCCCTCTTTGCAAGGGGATGCTGAAACATACCCAGTATCCTGTGGAAGAGAAAACAGTCCCTCTTCCGCCTGCCATGCTGCAGGAGTGGCAGCTCCATGCCATGGTGATGAACCTTGTGGAAAAACAATGGGTCCACCTCTGCACCAACCTCATGCATGAGCCTTGGTCCCCCTTGGCACCAGGAAGCGTGGTAGTGAGCACAGACTTCAGCGCCTCTCCACAGCCCTGGGGACACCTTGTGTCATCACCCACAGCGTGTCCTCCCCTCTCTCCCTAGAGACAGTGCTGAGCTTCGTGGATGACATCATCTCCGGCGCCAAGTCGCCCTGTGCCATGCCAGCCCAAGTGCCTGACAGGCTGTCCTCCACTATCTCCCTCATTGTTCGCTGCCTAGAGCCTGACACGACCTACATGTGAGTTGCCTCCCCTACGCCATGCCCGTAGCAGCACTGTTGCCCTGAGCATAGTGCTCCTGCCTGATGCTGCCTGTGTTTGCATGAGGGCTTGAGAGTTCAGAGCTTTACCTTTTTGCTTCTCGGCCAGGTTCACACTGTGGGGAGTTGATAACACAGGAAGACGTTCCAGGTCCAGTGATGTGACAGTCAAGACCCCCTGCCCCGTGGTAGATGATGTGAAAGCTCAAGGTGAGATGGAGGGAGCTGCTGGACTGTGATGCTTGGGACCAGAAACAGGGAGCTCCCCCTTCCAGCATGTCCCTGCACGCATCTCGTGTCCTGGCTGTTACATCTCCTTCACCCATGGTGGCCCAGGTGCTGCCACATAGTGTTGGTCTGGAGCATAGCAGAAGGCACACATCCTCTCTGCAAACAAACACGGAGGCACTCCGGGCTGGTGGAAGGATGGGTGGAGGGGCAAGCACTCGGGACATACTGAAATAACCAAGAAGACCTGCCTGTCCTTCCCTGAAAGCAACTGATAGCATAGGTGGTGTCCATGCTTAAGAAACCCCAGTTGTGTGCCTTCTCATAAACAAATGATATTTCACTAATAATACCTGATGACACCACCTAACCTGGACTGAGTCCAGAGAATGCCATCTACTCTATTGCTCCTCCATTGGGACCTTGTCTTGATATGACATAAATCATAACTCAGGGGAAAAATCTTGGCCCTGGTCTTGGTTTCCCTAGAGCTGAGGTTTAGCCTGGTGGGCTTTGTTCATGTTTTTCCTTGCACCCCACTGAATACACCCTGTCCTTCTTCCCAGAAATAGCAGACAAGATCTACAACCTCTTCAATGGCTATACCAGTGGTAAGGAGCAGCAAACAGCCTACAACACTCTACTGGACCTGGGTTCCCCCAGCCTGCACCGAGTCCTTTACCACTACAACCAGCACTACGAGAGCTTTGGGGAGTTCACTTGGCGCTGTGAAGATGAGCTGGGACCCAGGTAGGCTCAGGAGCTGGGTTGGCTAGGTAAACAGGCCTGCCCACCAACATGCTTAGCCCTCATAGATGTTGGTCACCAGGAAGGTGGCTCTCTGGCAAATCTCATTAATTCTTTTGATGATATAGCTTGGAGTGTCACAGTGGGATTTCTGTTTTGCTGGATGCTGTGCGGATGTTTGGGGTCCAGCCGTCTCCCATGAAGGGCCATAAACATAGGACAAGGTGAAAGGTGACCATTGTCAACCCATTGTCCTTGTCCATCTCATCAGTCCTATACCGTCTCTGGAGATTTACCTAGTCCTGTTATTCCACGCAGGGCAAGAAGGGGGTGGGAATGAGATTCTCTTTTTCCCTCAGTAGCTGCTGCCACAGGCAAAAGGGCAGAAAATCTCAGAAAAATAGCGCACCTTTGAGGAATGGAGGTTGCTGCTGGTGAGAAGGGAGGGAGTATGGTTGGAGAGTGATGGTCCTGGGGAAGGGCCCTGGGCATTGGTGGAGGAGAGAAAGTGCAAGAAGGTGGTTGTACCTTCATGCCTACTGGACAAATTGACACAGAAGATCTTGGTTGTGGAAGCTGCTGGATGAAGTTGTGTGTGCAAACACACAGACAAGTGCATGCCAAGGTCAGACTAGGTTTTCCTTCTTATGGGCTTTGGCTTGAGTTGAATGCATCTCTGTGCGTTGAACTCACTGTCACTTGTGGTCCAAAGCAGGCAGTGGATTGACCTTGGCCCTGAATTGCACATGTGTTCCCTTCCTTTTGATCCATGTCTGTGGTGATCTGGGGTGATCTTAGGGACATGAGTATTTTTGGTGCCCAGGCAATGCTGAACTTCCATGGTAGGTAATGGGGGAGGCTGCCCTCTGTCCTTCCTGGCTGAGACAGTCCGTTCATGCCTCAGTGAGCACTATGTCCTCTGCCTGGGCTTCTCCAGGTCACTGCAGCCCCTCCAGCTGTCTGGGGATGGGGTGCCTCATGCCACAGGCTTGTGGAGTCAGCCAGATGTTCCCTTCTCCCCATGTACTTTGATGTCCACTTTTGGTCTGCGTGGTTTCCCAGTAACGTGGATGTTTCCAGTCAGTTTATCAAGCTAGGCTGGGAAATTGTGTGGGCTGCAGTGCTGTTTCATAACATCTGTCCTCCAAAGAACCAGAGTCTTGAGCCCATCCATAAATCAAGATTACTTCAAATGTGCATCAGCAACAGCTCCTATCTATGAAATGCATGGCCTCCACCTTACCCCCTGCCCCACACCTCCTCTTGCTGGTCTCCCCACTAGCTGTCTTCCAGGTGATCGCTTGTGGACTTCTAGCAGAGGATTGGAGATGCTTCGTGTACCTTCTCTGCTATGAGGTCAGAAAGACTCAGCAAATAGCTGGTGCCTGTCTTGAATTTAGTGTCTCTTAAGCATGTCTCCTAGTTCAGCTTTGGTGGGAAACTCCCAAGAGATCCCCCGCTCCCTGGAGCAAAGCTGGTGTCTTTCCCCTTCCCTTTTTCCCATTTATGTTCTAAGAAATTTAAACTCTTTGAGGCAGAGCCTCAAAACTCAGTAGCAACATCCCAGTATGTGGAGGCTTGTTGTTAAGGCTGAGGTTCCCACCAGCTTCTCTGCCCAGGGTTGCTTCATTCCCATGACACCGATTGTGACCAGCAGGCTTGGACTTACGTCTCACCCTTGTCTCGAGCCCAGCTGCGGTGATGCTGCTCTGTCTCCATTTCCAGATGTGAAAGTTCCAGGCATGGTTTGCGCAGACCAACTGACATCTGTTGTGATGGTTTGCTTGAGGACTACATAAAATTCCCTACGTGACAGACTGGAGTCATCCCACAGCCACTGCCAGCAGTGAGGCCAAGCATTGCCATCGCTACTCACTGCCTCAGCAAGGAGACGAAGGACCATCCAGAACATAGGGTGGAAGCTGCCTCCTTGAGCCCCACAAGGCAGAGGTGCATTGGGATGGAGCAGCCAGAAATGCTACTGGATTGCCCAAATATTACTGTTTGCTGTGTGAATCTATAAGCCAGAGGGTTAATTCCACCCTCTGGAAATGCTGGAGCACTTAGGATGGGATGACGCAAGTTGCTGATGAAGTGTTTGCAGCTCACACTACTTGGAAAGAGACATTTGGGCAGCTGCAGTGGGTTCTGGTGATGACAAATCTTGGAAAGCAGGCCTCCTGTTTGATCGTCTGCGAGGGCGAAGCATCCAGACTGGTGGTGACAGGACAAATCACTTGCAGATGACATTATTTAGCCAGCAGACAGAGTGTTTGTGTGACTGTTGCTGATGCTCCTTTGAAGTCCTGGATGTGGATCCACGCGACTGACTCTACCATGTCCCTCCTCCTCCACGCGGCCATGCCGCCTTCTGGCTCTGCTCACTCGGGGCACGTTCACCTCCCTTCTCAGCGACACTGGCTACTGGACTGAAGGAAGCAAGGGTGCATGCAGATAACTTGTCTGGGGTTACAGATGCAAGTTGCTCCCTCCCAGTATGAGAATGGCTGCAGAGTGCCCTGGACTTTGCATCAGGAGAAGAAATAGCAGGAAAGGCAAGTAATTTTCTAGCAAGTAAGAAGTGAAAGTAGGATTTGATGCAAAGACTAGTGAAGTCTGGTGGTGTCTACGGGCTTTGGGACAATATCTGTAGGATCATATTCAACATTCCTGTTAGGGTACCTGTGACGCTGGAGAAAGAGAAGCAATCGCAGCGCCTTGCCTAGGGGTCTAGGTGTGGGGAACAAGAGGATTGACAGGTTTGCTACCTTCCAACAGCTGGAAGACCTGGCTAGCTTGGATGGCTATCTCCAGAGTCAGCACTGTGCTAAGCGCCTGCACCTCTCTGCTGTGGTCTGGATGTGAGCTCCAGGGCTGCAAGTGTCGCATGGCTGCAGAGCTGCACAACCTCTTGGTGGCTCCAGACTGGCCCCTCAGAGCTGTAGCCACGTGAAGCTGGCTAGCAAGGGGTGAGCTGTGTATAACCATCTGCGCTGTGATGGACCTCTTGAGGGTTTCCTTTCCAGGAAAGCCAAGGTTGTCTCTGGCTGGGCCTGGGGTAAATTCACTCCTCTCCAAGCAGCTCTCTCCTGGTGGACCTGGCCTAGAGGAAGGTGTGGAGGGACTGTGGATGTTACTCTGAAGTTGGTACACTCACCCTTTAGCTGTCAAACCAGCCACAACACAACCATGTGCTTCACACACAACCCCTGCTAATCCAAGCAAGAGTGTGACAAAGATGTTTTTTTCCCCCAGCATCATGATTTCTGCCTCCACTGCCTACTCTATGCAGAATAGATGCTGAGTTACAGCTACCAAGGGGACGTATCTTCTCTTCCCTGTGTATACCAACCCGCAAACTGACCTTGAAACTGGCTAGGAAACTTAGCCCAGCTCCTGAGACACTTAAACTTTTGTCTTGGTTTCCAGGCACATGAAATACCTGCAAGACACTTCATTTGAACCCATTACCTCCACATTTGCCAGATTCCCTGGAAATCACCTAAAGTGCTAGAGAAGTTTAAAATGAACATAATGTATTTTATCTGAACAAACTGTTTTTCTTATAAAAGCATTAGCAGCACAATTTTAAGAGGAAAAACGTGAAAAGAAGAGAACATAATTGAGGTCACGTTTGGCCAGGATCTCTTCCAACATGAGGGGTTGGTAATTTAGCACTTTCTCACTAGCAGAACAAGGGCACACTGAGGCTATATTGCCCTGGGAGTGCTGCAAGTCTGTCTGCTGCTGAAGATGGATTCCTCCTGGACCTCCTCTCCCTGTGACCTGACCTCTCCTGGCTTCCTTGGCTGGGTTGTGGCTCTACCAAATGCTACTGCCATGACTTGCCTCTCCTCATTTTGTCCTCTGCAATTGGAAGATGCGTTTCCACATGCAAAGAACTGGGGAGCTCTGCCACATCCCCTGCTCAGTGGCATTTTGGATCAAACCTATGCTGTATGCCTCAGTATATTCCTTCTAGTTTGCATGCTGTCCTTTGAGACATGTTTCTTAAACCACTACTAAACATTACAAGTCATGTATCAGGAGTGTCATTCATTGTACTTATATCTTATGAGGATCATAATGTTTATCTCACCTTCAGCCTTCCATGCAGATCCCCCCCAAGCCAGACTAATACAGATGACAGGCATGATATTTTTAGTGTTGTTTTGGTTTTTTTTTATTCCCTAAGTCTCCTGCTCCTTCCTTCTGTTCTTTTGGGCAGTCCTGCTGCCATGCTGGTTTGGGCTTCTGCTGCCTAGGTCATCCCACACTCCCCTCTGCATCCTAAATGTATTTTGGAGCACAGGTTTAAGCTAACATATACTTGTGTTCAGTGACGTCTCTGCATGCTGGTCCCCAAAACCGTACATTTCCTCTCCACCACATCCCACTCAGCCATGTCACAGCAAGGGAGTGATGCTCCTGGCATGCCCATCTTTTCCGTGCCCTGACATGTTAATGGAAGTGTCCTATACAAAGCCATGACTGGCCAGCACGGTTCCCAGACATGCAACACATGCACTTCATGGAGAGGACACACATGGTGACACTGCCCTGGGCTGGCTGCACATGTCATGCCTGATACCTTCTAGCATTTCTCCCCACTGCCTGCAGTACTGTTTGCTTCCACTTTCCCATCCTGTTATATTTGGGGTCCAGTAGCTGCAGCAGTGAGTGGTGGTGCCATTTGAGTCATTCATGATGACCATCCCAAAGGGTGTTGGGGCTTTCACAGCTACACCTGTGACTCTCCCCTTACTAAACCCTCAGCAAACTTAGCCTTCTTGTGGGGGATGATATGGGGTGGAAGAAGAAGAGGCGACAGGGCAGGAAAGCATAAGGCAAGTCCCAAGACCAGTGCAGCAGGTCCAGCACCGTCGTGGTGGTGTGGGCACCTGTGACCCAGGTAGGGGCATGCATTTAGACTTGCAGTGTGTCCCCCCAGCCCTGCCATCCCTCCTCATCACAGCTGGGTCAGGCTCTGCTCATCTACTCTCCTCACTGCCCAACTCTTGCATTGTCTCTTCTCTGTCCAGGAGCTCCCGTGGAGTCCTTAACTGTCTTTGCTTTTCTCTCCTCATACATTCCTCCTGCCTTTCCCACCATCCCTCCATGTTGTCTCCATCGCCCTGGCTGACACCTCACTGTCCATTCCTCCTGGCATCTCCCCCTGCCTGCCCTCACTGCAGGAAAGCTGGCCTCATCCTCTCGCAGCTGGGGGACCTCAGCAACTGGTGTAACAGCCTCCTGCAAGAGCCCAAGATCAGCCTCCAGCGCTCGTCCCTTAAGTACCTCGCCTGCCGCTACAGTGAGATCAAGCCCTACGGGCTCGACTGGTCAGAGCTCAGCCGGGACCTCAAGAAGACATGCGAGGAGCAGACACTGAGTGTCCTTTACAATGACTATGGTGACAAGGACTACTGAGGGTTGTGGGTGCCCGCTCGCACGCTGGCCTTCCCATGGGCGTTTGTGAAGGTTTTATACATGGACCCACGGTGGGGAGGGTGTCACTGATGTTTCTGGAGGCAAAAATTTGGACTCTGTGCAGGACTGACTCAGTATTAGTTTCTTCTTCGACTTTGCCAAAAGCCTTTCTAGTTAGGAGTCTTGTGGGACCCAGTTTTCTTGGATTTGTTTTATTCATTTTGCCAAGAGGTTCCTCAGCATCAGTGGAGAGGGCAGGTTGGAAGGGAACAGCCCTTTCTGCCTGTCCCATCCCTGCTCTGGCTGTGGGGAACATCCCCGAGGGTGGGGGACACCAGTCATGAGAGAAACATGGTGACACAGGCATGAGGGGACAGCAAGCGATGCACGGTTGGGAAAATGGAGGCAGGGCATGGAGGTCAGGTTGAGATGCTAATGGTTGTGGCTGAGCAAACCAGCTACTGGGCAGCCAAGAGAATTGGGATTGGTTTTTTTTGCAATTGTAAAGCATGAGGTCTGGATGAGACCTGGTTAAGTGATGGTGCCACTGCAGGGCAGGAGTGGGGCACCATCAGCTGGGGCAAGGGGAGAGGGGCATTGGTGACCCCCATCTCCTCAGGTTCTTCTGTGATAGTCAGAGCCCACATTTGCTCCAAGAGGGCAGCTTGGCCTCAGGGTCAGTGGTCAGCTGGACATCATCATCTTTCTTCTTGTGGGACCAAATTGCTTAGAAGTCAACTTAAAAATCCCTTCCATTTTTTTTTTTTCACTCACCATAATAAAGACTTCAAAGCAATGTCAAACTACTGCTCAGCAGAGCCACAGTCAAGACAGCAGCACCCAGATGGCACAGCCGAGGTTGCCTTCTGCACCAGCCACCCTGTAGCCATGGCATAGCCCAGGCCCTGCCTGGCGAGGGGAGTGGTGTGTTGCGTACCCCGATGCAGCATTGCACAATGGTCCCAGAGGTCCTCGTCCCAGAGAGGGCTCGGTGACTTGGTGTGACGGGCAGGCTTCTGGGGTTGTTGCTTGCCCGTGTTCAGGCTCACATCTGCAGCTCTCACCAGTGACTTTTTTTTAAACCAGGGAACTGAGGTTGTCCTGGGACACTGGGCTCAGTTCAGAGCAAACTGTTCCCAAAAACTCTGTTACCACTGACAGTGTTGGAGGCAGCAAACGGCTTCCTTTTACCCTCAGCTTCCAGCCTTCTTTGCAGAGGAGGCATCTCTGGATTTGCCAGCTGTGCACCTTTGATCTGGACAAGCCCTACAGTGGGATTTTTACGATGCCTCTTCAGAAAGAAATTTCCTTTTCATTTTTTTCAGTCTTGGCAGGAGCAATCTCCAGTCTGTCTCTAACGATTTTCTGCCTCATTCCTCTTGCTACCTGCCAAGGACACAGCTCGAATATTTGCGTGGTACTGAGAGGGAGGCAGCTGTGATCCGCAGCTGGTCACAGTAGACGGTGCTGCATCACAGTATTTGCACAACAGCAGTTTAGTATCTTCCTGGATAGGAAGCCACACGTGGCTTCGCACGGGCAGACCTCTCCTCCAGGGGTGGCTGGCCTGGACCGGGGAGCTGCTGGGAGCAGTCACTAGCAGTCAGTGTTATCTGGGTGTCCCAGGAATGTGTCTGGCAGGGGTCTTTGAGCAAATACCTGCTCTTTGCAAGAAAGAAGTCTACTGGATCCTTTTGGCTTTTTCTTGCTTGTTTCTCCTTATATTTTGATGTGCCCGATGCTGCCAAGGGCTTGGGGCTCAGAGCAAGACCAGCACCACCTCTGTGCACAGGTATGCGTGGGCAGGTGATCCATACTGAGCTGTTGCTCCTTTTCCTTTCAGCCAACAGCAGTCTTGGTCAAGATGCTTTGGTTTATCCTCTCGCTTCTCCCAGTGGACGCTGAGACAACTTTTAACTTCCAGACAGGCAGCCATCCAGGGATGGGCAAAGGGCACCTCCGCTCAATGCCTCGGAGGGATGCTTGAATGAAGGCTGCTCTGGCCCAGACACAAGTTGGTTGCTTGCCAAGTAATACCGCTTACGTGGCCTTTATATGAAACGCAGACTGTTTTCCTTTGGGTAGCAGACTCCTCTCTTTTATTGCCTACTAGGTACAGCAGCAGGGACAGGAGCAGTGCAGTCTGCCAGCCACTAGCTGCAATGCTGCCAGGAAAACCCCGGACGCCCCACCCGTTCACACCTGCCTAGGTTACTTTTTCATCCTGCCCCAAGATTTGCACTGGGGCTCTGCAGATATTTCTGTTCTGCTTCTCTGCTCCCATTTCAAAGCCCTTGCATGGTCAACCAGAACCCTGCAGCATCATCAGCTGGCTGGGCTGGGCTCTTCTCCCTCGGATCCAGCTTCCCTGTGGGCTGGGAGATGGACCAGAGGGAGAGAGGAAAGCCACCAGTTCAAGGTCCTTCAGTATCACCCTTGCACAGTTGGACATGACTTGACATCCCCATCCTGTGATGGACTGTGCAGCCTGCTGGGGGGGCTGTGCTCTGCCTGGTTGACCACGGTGGTGTTGCTGCACCTGCTGTGCCAGCAGGTCCTGCCAGCGTGGCGTGTCTGCGGAGCCATTTTCATGATGGCCATGGCTTTGTGAAGGCTTCCTTCTTGGTTTCCTCACTGTGGCTTTGCAACTCAGATTTTGCTCGAACTTAGATTTTCTTGACAAAATCCCCCAATTACATGAGCCCATCTCAGACAAGCGCCAACAGCCTGCCATGGGGGCCTAGACCACAGAGGGGGGTTGCACCGTGGCTGCAGACCTGGCCTTGGTGAGATGTGTTGCGTGGGGCTTGCTCACTCGCAACAGCCGTGGGCGAGCCCCAAGGCATGCCCTTCCTTGCAGAGCTGACACCGTCCACATCTGCCATGGGATCCTACACAGTATTTTCTCTCTCAGACTCCTGGTTCTTCTCATGCTGCCAACGACACAAAAGCTGGAGAAGACACTGTTTTCTGTACATTTGTGCAAACTCCCTCACCCCTGCCCTCTTCTTGTTTTATTTCTGAATTAGCTGAGCAATCATTCACCTGAGATGAACCTCTGGGCCATTATGTTTTCTTTGCTGCACCCATACCCCTGTAATAGCATTACTACCTTTTACTTGTTGTAGAGTTATTTAACATATAAAGATGTTTTGGTCCTTTTCTTTACAAAGATGGCTACAATTCATGTTCCTTGATGTTCTATTAAAACTCTAATGTGACGCTTTACTACTGTAGATTGAAAGTAGGGTGCTTTAGGGTGAGATAGCCACACAGCAAGAAACACAAAACCCTTCTGGATTACTTAAAAAAAAAAAAAAGGTCTTAAACAACAGCAACAGCAAAAGAAATATCATTGTAACACTATGTAAAACTCCAGATGATAATTTAACTGATTATTAAATGGAGCTGTTATTAATCCGTGGCTCTGGCAAACTGGAGTGTTTGTTTATAGTTTTGGTCCAGTTGGTGTCATCTTTTGGTAGCGGATGAAGCACTCCCAGCCTTTGAACTCGGGTGCATCTTCACACAAGTTTAGCATTAGCCTGTCTGCCCACTGGGTTAGTGAAGTCCCAAACCACTCAGTACACACAAGGAGAGCTGTGTCCTGCACCTTGCCTTGCCTACCTTCTCTGCTGGGCACGTGGAAGTGCATATGCCTGCAGGCACCCTCGGGTTTTGTGGGGAATATTGCATTTACATACTGTCCATGAGGGGCTCTCAGTCCTTGCTTTACAAACCAACGTGGATGTTGGAAATTTGGGAGCAGAGTCAGAAAAAGCTCCTTTTAGCCTGTCTTTTTAGGGTATAAGGTGGATGGGATGGTGCTATCTGGCAGTCAGCCACCCCCTGAGAACTCCCTGGTCCATCTGGCAGACTTTTGACAGAAGACGAGCAGCATCAAAAATATTAATATCCTCCAAACAATGCAAAAATCACTGCCTGAGCAGAGATGAGAGACACAAAGGATGCCTTAAAAGTCACTTAGAGAGGGCAGTGTTGTGTCTAGTGTTCAGACCATCAGGACTTGTAGTGGCTGGCCCCTTGGCTGAGCCCAGTGTGTATTGCCACCTGCCCTGCCAGATGGGTGGGAGATGCAGGCAGTGCTGGGGATTACTGTGGGCAGGCAGACAGGATGCCTGTGAGGACATGGGAGAGGGATGATTTAGGGACTATAGTGCACAAATCCATAGGAAACCAGACTTCATTACATCTCATGGAACAACTTGATTTTTGTTTTTTTTTCTCTTCCCACTGCTAAATTGCAGGAAAATAAGCTAAAAATACACCCAATACTTTCCTTTTGCTATTTTCCATGCAGTTAAGTGCTGTGGCTGCCACCGTCTCATTGCACAATAACCCATGGCTGTGGAATGAGACGTGAGGAGGAGGAGGAGAAGGGGGGCCACATGGCAGCGAGGCACACAGTCACAAGCTTGAGCTGCTGTGTAAGAAGGTCTCAGCATGGCTGGCTCATCAGACCTTCGCCAGAGCAAAATCTCTTTGGGGGTCATCTGTCTTGCAAGCGGTGGGGGTTTGGAGAAAACCACCCCAAAAAGGAAGTGGACTTTTACAAAAGATGTGTCACCAGCTGACACAAAATGGCAGCTTTTTAGGAAGGGTTTGGTAATATATGTGCATGTTGGAAGGGTTGACGTTGGCCAGCGGTCCCTATTCATCCTCAGGTAGGTACCAGCAGGGATTTCTGCATTTCAGTGCATGCATGAATGATGTGGCACTTCTGGGGCCCTCACACAAGGCACCATGTCCCCCCTTGGTCCTGGTGGATGCCCTGTTTCTTAATGACTGACCATGTGGTCTTCTCGATCTGGCTGACAAAGCTTTTCAGATCCAGTGTGTTGCTGAAAAAGCCACCACCCTGCCCAACTGTATGTCAAAAGCCTGGGCTACAGTGATCATGCAATGCAGTCCTAAGGGATCACAGTCCTAAGTTCACAGTCCTAAGGGATACGTGTCATACAAGGAGTGTAGTCAGGACCCTGAATTTTAGGAAAGCAACCCTCCAGATCTTCAAAGAGTTAGGCAATAGGACCCCCTGTGAGATGGTTCTCAGGGACAAGGGGAGAGAACAGATCTGGCAGATCTTTAAGGATGCTTTCCATAAAGCACAAGAGCTCTTGATTCCCAGGTGTAAGAAATGAAGCAAGAAAGGGAAGAGACCAGCGTGGCTGAGCTGGGACCTGCTGGTCAAACTAAAAGGCAAGAAGGAACTGCACAGGCAGTTCAAGCAGGATCAGGTATCCTGGGAAGAGTATAGGGACACTGCCTGGTTGTGTAGGGATGAGGTCAGGAAGGCCAAGGCATGGCTGGAGCTGACCTTGGCAAGGGATGCTAAGAATAACAAGAAGGACTTCTACAGGTGTGTCAACCAGAAAAGGAAGGTTAAAGAAAGCATATCCCCCCCGATGAGCAAGGATGTCAAACTGATAACAACAGACAAGGAGAAGGCTGAGGTTCTCAGCAACTTTTTTGCCTTGGGTTTCACTGCCAACCTCTCTCCTCACACCTCCTGAGTTGAAGAAACACAAGACGGGGACCTGTGGGACAAAGTCCCTCCCACTGTAAGTGAAGACAAGGTTCTTGACCACCTGAGGAACCTGAACACACACAAGTCCATGGGACCTGATGAGATGCACCCCAGAGTCCTGAGGGAATTGGCTGATGTAGTTGCTAAGCCACTCTCCATGATATTTGAAAAGTCATGGCAGTCAGGTGAAGTCCCTGCTGACTAGAAGAAGGGAAACATTACACCCATTTTTAAAAAGGGTAGAAAGGAGGACCCTAGGAACTACCAACCTATCAGCCTCACCTCTCTTCCTGGAAAGATCATGGAACACATCGTCCTAGAAGCTATGCTAAGGCACATGGAGAACAGGGAGGTTATTCGAGACAGCCAGCATGCCTTTACTAAGGACGACTCCTGCCTGACCAACCTAGTGGCTTCCTACAATGGAGTGACTACATCAGTGGACAAGGGAAGAGCAATGGATATCATCTATCTGAACTTCCGCGGGGCCTTTGACATGGTCCCCCACAACATCCGTCTCTCTAAGTTGGAGAGATACTGATTTGATGGGTGAACTGTTTGGTGGATAAGGAACTGGCTAGATGGTCGCATCCAGAGGGTAGTGATCAATGGCTCGATGCCCAGATGGAGAGGGGTGACAAGTGGTGTCCCTCAGGGATCTGTACTGGCACCGGTGCTGTTTAATATCTTCATCAATGATATAAATGGTGGGATCAAGTGCACCCTCAGCAAGATTGCAGATATGTCGTGTGGTCAACATGCCAGAGGGATGGGATGTCATCCAGAGGGACCTGGACGAGCTAGAGAGGTGGGCCCATGCTAACTTCATGAAGTTCAACCAGGCCAAGTGCAAGGTCCTGCACTTGGGTTGGGATAATCCTCATTATCAATACAGTCTGGGGGTTGATGTGATAGAGAGCAGCCCTGTGGAAAAGGACTTGGGGCTACTCGTGGATGAAAAGCTGGACTTGAGCCAACAATGTGCACTTGCAGCCCAGGCAGCCAGTTGCATCCCAGGTTGCACCAAAAGCAGCATTGCCATCAGATCGAGAGAGGTGATTCTCCCCCTCTACTCTGCTCTGGTGAGACCCCACCTGGCGTACTGTGTCCAGCTCTGGAGCACTCAGCACAAGAAGTACATGAACCTGTTGGAGCGGGTTCAGAGGAGGGCCATGAGGATGATCAGAGAGCTGGAGCACCTCTCCTATGAAGACAGGCTGAGAGAGTTGAGGTTGTTCAGCCTGGAGAAGAGAAGGCTCTGGGGAGACCTTATAGCAGCCTTCCAGTACCTGAAGGGCACCTACAAGAAAGCTGGGGAGGGGCTGTTTGCAAGGGCATGTAGCAATAGGACGAGGGGCAACTAGAGCAGGGTAGGTTTAGATTAGACATTAGGAAGAAGTTCTTTACACTGAGGGCGGTGAGGCACTGGACCAGGTTGCTGAGAGAGGTGGTGGAGGCCCCATCCCTGGAGACATTCAAGGCCAGGCTTGATGAGGCTCTGAGCAATCTGATCTACTTAAAGATGTCCCTGCTTACTGCAGGGGACCTTTAAAGGTCCCTTCCAACTCAACACATTCTGTGATTCTATGATTCTATGTCCCCCTCATCTTGGGGACACAGGAGTTGGCATCTCTTGCCTTGAGGCTGGGTGTTTGGCAGAAAGGAGGGGATGGGATGGGAAAATAGCTCGTCACTTGGCTACTGCCATGGACAGCTGCCCTTTTTGATTTAAAAATGGTTGTTTGGGGCTGTGAGGCCCCTTAATGTGCTGTCCTCTGTGGATACAAATCTAGCCCCAGTGAAAGTTCATGATTTGGGGACCTTTGCTCCAGAGAGGACATCTGATGTCACCAGGAGATGATGTTCCTCCTCCAGGAAGCAATGTGAGAGTCCGTGCAAAGACCAGAAGTGAAGGAGAGGCTGGTGTGGAGCAAAGGAAGGTACATGGCTATCAGAGATGGCTGGAAGAAGGGGGAGCGGGGTTTAAAGACACAACAAGGGAAATCGAAGATAATGAGGGAGACTCAGGATGAGTTGACTGTCCCCAGCAGGAGTATACCCTCTTTGGCTTTTGAGCATCTCCATACCAGCCCTAACCCCCTGGACATGGTACAAGGGCCAGCACTGGAGGAAACCCTGCCTGCAGCGCATGCCCCTGTGCATCCCCAGCTGCTCCAGCACAGGCAGCCAGAAAGACTGAGGCTTTGCTGGGGCCTCACTTGCTTCCAGGAGCAACATATAATCAAAGCACCTCCCTTTGTTTCAATCAGGACTGGTTGCACATGGCTACAATGACAGGGCACCCCAGCCTCTGGTGGCAGAGGCAGCTGCTTGTCCCCAGGTGCTCCCTGCTGAGCCAGCTGCCAGGGCAGCACAGGACACCCTGTGTTAGGGACTTTTCCTTCCATTTTCTCAGCCCATTGCTCCTCTCTGGGGCCCTTGACATGCTCATGTCAGCCCTGCAGGAGGAAATTTGGGATTTCATTGCTTTTTGTAGCCTTGGCATTGCCCCCTGATGTCCAGCAGCGCCTCGGACCCTGACCCACTGCAAATGCTTGTGTTTTTCAGTCCTTTCTAATCTCTCCACTTGCTCAGCCGTGACTCACCTTCTCCATTGCTTTCAAGTGAGGTGCGTGGTGAAAGAAAGAGAAATAGCTCCTAGCACAGCTTTGGCCTTTTCAAACCCTGCGCTGAGCTGTGAAACAGCAAAGGGGATCCTTAAGGGACCATCTTGCCCCTGTCTGATGTGGGGAGAGGCTTGAAATGTCCCCAGAACCGGTCCATCGGAAATGCAGCCTGGATTTTGTTATCTGCCATTTGTGCTTGCTTGTTCTGCTCTTGGAAACCAAGACTTTTTTTCAGGGCCATTTTATTTGATCAGTTGAAACTGTCTTAAAATAGGAGGAAAAAATACCCATAAAGTATACACCAAAAAACTCCTGAACAGTGGAAAAGGTAGCAGTGGGAAGAAGAAAAACCCTGCAATCCTCTTTCCCCAAAGTCTACAAAAAGCAGTATCTCCTCCCAGTAAACCACCCTGCAGGCCCTGAGAAGGCAACCACAGGGTAGGCTGGTCCTGTTGCAGATGTTGCTACCAGCTGTGGCCACTGCAGGCCACCACGGCTTGGTGGCTCTGTACCCAGCACCGTAGGAGACCTGGCTGTCTGGGGGCCACTGGGAATTGGAAATAGCAACAGGGAAAGACTCCTAAGGGGAGAAGCCTCCGCTGTCCCTCCTCATGCCACTGTCATGATAGCCTTCCACCGTCAGGGTTGGTCGGACTTTCAAACCTGTCCCAGATGCTCCAGGTGCCCCAGTCTGGAGGAGGTGCACAGGCATGGCTGGGGACTTACAGGGCTGTGGTTGCAGCAGGCTCCACAGGACAGGCCGCTTCATCGAATGCTGCAAATACCCTTCTCCAGAGTACCAGAAACACTGATTTGGCCAGCTGGTCAGAGTAGAGCAGCTGTGGGCATCCTTGAGGTGAAGTCCTAACCCTCCCCTGTCTTGGTGACACGGGATATTTATGGATTTGGGTCTGTACACGGAAGGAGATTCAGCTGGTATTATGGCACCAGCTTGCCCTGGTCCGTGTCATGCTTTGTGCTGGTGGTGCACTGAAGTGGAGATGGGTGCCTTGGGCGCACCACCATCCAATGGGGAAGCTGGAGATGGCTGCCCCTGGACACCAATGGGCTGTCACCTACCTTGTGCAGGGCTTTTTGATGTTTCCCAGTCCATATGTACAAAGCTTATCTGGATGCTTTAAAAAAAAAAAAATCCCAAAATCTTTAAGCAACTTTTTTGATTGTCTTTTGTTTTAGCTGTCTTGCCAAGATGCCACTTGGCATGTCTCTCTGGCTCTGGCATGAGCCACTCTCTGCTCCCTGTCCCCAGGGAGGCAGCATGTGAACACACACACACATGTGCGTGCGCGCGTGTTTTCCCAACCTTTAAGGTGTGTTAATTACAAAAGGTGATTGGCAATGGACCAGTTTGTGGCATAAGCAGCAGAAGACCATCTGCAAAAGTGTCCTCACAGTTGGTGGCACAGCAAAAGCTGCCTGGATGGCAGCCTTGAACAGGGAGAGCATTGGAGGGGAGGGGTGGGGGTCCCCAACCCAAAACCCAAAGGAAGTCTCCCACTGGGCTGGGACAGTGCTGGGAGAACCCATAGTTTGGGGCAGAGGAAGGTGTGTGGGACCCAGGGTGCTGGAAGCAGATGAACCACCTCCCTCCCCTAGCCTGGCCCCTCCTTGGGTGAAGCAAGGAGGCAAAAGAGGTGGAGGATGAGAAGATTATTTATTTTTCATAGATTTTTATAAAAAATAATTATCAAATACAAAAAATAAAAATAGCAGCTTCCGTTGTGAATAAAACCCTAAAGGGGACAAAAAATGCTCAGTGTCGCTATAGAAGAACAATATTTCGGTACGTAGAAGCTATCCATTCATGAAAAGCACAAATCTCTGTCAGCCAAGCCAGCGCCTCTCCACCCCTCCCTGGTTCCCCTATCTATGGGGCATGGCCCCTTCCCTGTACCACTGGTGAGCAGGAATGAACCATTGCTGAGACCAGGATTTTCATGCAAAAAGGGTGAAAATTTGACAGTAAACACATAGGCATCTTGGTAACACTAATGCCAGGCAGGGAAGGGTTTGGTATCGCAAGATGCCAGGACTAGAAATTCTCCCATCTCCCTTTGCGTGTCACCCTCATCCCATGTCCCCACCAGCAGGGGGACTGCCATGTCCCCCTCTGCTCTGTGCTGAGACCCCTGAATTTCCCCTTCCCTGTGCTGGTAGAGCAGGACAGGCTGCCCGAGTTGCACCTTCTGGGGACATTGGGGCCAGAAAAGTCTCAAAGGGCTTTTTGAAAAATTTCCTTGGTTTTTTGTTGGGGGTTTTGGTTTTTTTTTTTGATTGAAAAATGGATCGCTGTCAAAAAGTTGCAGCTCTCTGCCAAAATGACAGTGCATTTGTGTTAAGACCCCGGCTGTTGTCACCTATGCATGATGGGAACAAAAATGTCAGTGCATCCCTGATTCAAGAGGAGATGGGACCCATCATGCCCGCTGCGGATCCCTGCCTAGCCCAGGGCAGGCAGGAGGTGACCTGGGCAATGGGCAATGGGCACACTTGGGATGAGGAAGGGGCTTGGAGAAGGTCAAGGCATCTCCTGCCTGGACGCTGGTGGGATGTCCAGGCACATCTGCCCCTACTGCTGTCCTCCAGCCAAAAATAGCGTTAGGAGATGCCTGACAAAAAGGGGAGGGGAGGTAGCCAGCGAAAGTCAAAGGATGCCTTGAAAATCCTCGGTCTGTCCACACTGTGTCACCCTCTCTCCATTGTTCTTGCGCTGGAGAAACCCTGGCTTGGAGCCTGGCTCCACTGGCACAGGCCATGTGGGAGAACAGAGCAGGGGCAGCCTTGGGTTTCTTGGTCCCAACCTGGTGGCACACCGGGGTATCCATGTTCCTACTCTGTGGTCCCTTCTCTGCTCTCCTCTTTCTAACCCTTTTCTCTGCCTCTTTGCAGCACAAAACCATCAGCAATAACCCCAGCTGGAGCCAGGCACCTTCCCTACCACTGCCTCTATGGGCCTATGTTCAAGCTGCCAAGCTGAGCTTCTGGGAATCAACTATGGGGGGCAAAGTTTCTAGCTGGGCTTCTTTGGGGCTAGAAGTGAATCTGAAGATTTTCACTAAGTGCCTACAGCAGCAAGAGACTTGTGGAAGTCAGCGACTGTATGTCCACCGTAATGGGCTCGGCCATAGAGATCATAATAAGGAAAATCTCAATGGCAAAGATGGTGCTCAGAGTCTCCTGACAGGTTGTTCAGGTCCTGTCTTCCTGTCTCTCCTTGCATTACAGGGTCTGGTCTCCTCTGGGAACTGCTGGTAACACTGTTGAAGCTCATGTTTGGAAAGGAGACATGGGGAAAGAAAGAAGGACCACCTCATCATCCTTCATTCAGCTACTCTTGGTTGCCCACTATATTCCTCATCTAGTTGGGTGTGCAGTGACCAGGGTGAGTGAGGCNGACATGGACCTGTTAGAGTGGGTCCAGAGGAGGGCCATGAAGATGATCCGAGGGCTGGAGCACCTCTCCTATGAAGACAGGCTGAGAGAGTTGAGGTTGTTCAGCCTGGAGAAGAGAAGGCTCTGGGGAGACCTTATAGCAGCCTTCCAGTACCTGAAGGGCACCTACAAGAAAGCTGGGGAGGGGCTGTTTGCAAGGGCATGTAGCAATAGGACGAGGGGCAACTAGAGCAGGGTAGGTTTAGATTAGACATTAGGAAGAAGTTCTTTACACTGAGGGCGGTGAGGCACTGGACCAGGTTGCTGAGAGAGGTGGTGGAGGCCCCATCCCTGGAGACATTCAAGGCCAGGCTTGATGAGGCTCTGAGCAATCTGATCTACTTAAAGATGTCCCTGCTTACTGCAGGGGACCTTTAAAGGTCCCTTCCAACTCAACACATTCTGTGATTCTATGATTCTATGTCCCCCTCATCTTGGGGACACAGGAGTTGGCATCTCTTGCCTTGAGGCTGGGTGTTTGGCAGAAAGGAGGGGATGGGATGGGAAAATAGCTCGTCACTTGGCTACTGCCATGGACAGCTGCCCTTTTTGATTTAAAAATGGTTGTTTGGGGCTGTGAGGCCCCTTAATGTGCTGTCCTCTGTGGATACAAATCTAGCCCCAGTGAAAGTTCATGATTTGGGGACCTTTGCTCCAGAGAGGACATCTGATGTCACCAGGAGATGATGTTCCTCCTCCAGGAAGCAATGTGAGAGTCCGTGCAAAGACCAGAAGTGAAGGAGAGGCTGGTGTGGAGCAAAGGAAGGTACATGGCTATCAGAGATGGCTGGAAGAAGGGGGAGCGGGGTTTAAAGACACAACAAGGGAAATCGAAGATAATGAGGGAGACTCAGGATGAGTTGACTGTCCCCAGCAGGAGTATACCCTCTTTGGCTTTTGAGCATCTCCATACCAGCCCTAACCCCCTGGACATGGTACAAGGGCCAGCACTGGAGGAAACCCTGCCTGCAGCGCATGCCCCTGTGCATCCCCAGCTGCTCCAGCACAGGCAGCCAGAAAGACTGAGGCTTTGCTGGGGCCTCACTTGCTTCCAGGAGCAACATATAATCAAAGCACCTCCCTTTGTTTCAATCAGGACTGGTTGCACATGGCTACAATGACAGGGCACCCCAGCCTCTGGTGGCAGAGGCAGCTGCTTGTCCCCAGGTGCTCCCTGCTGAGCCAGCTGCCAGGGCAGCACAGGACACCCTGTGTTAGGGACTTTTCCTTCCATTTTCTCAGCCCATTGCTCCTCTCTGGGGCCCTTGACATGCTCATGTCAGCCCTGCAGGAGGAAATTTGGGATTTCATTGCTTTTTGTAGCCTTGGCATTGCCCCCTGATGTCCAGCAGCGCCTCGGACCCTGACCCACTGCAAATGCTTGTGTTTTTCAGTCCTTTCTAATCTCTCCACTTGCTCAGCCGTGACTCACCTTCTCCATTGCTTTCAAGTGAGGTGCGTGGTGAAAGAAAGAGAAATAGCTCCTAGCACAGCTTTGGCCTTTTCAAACCCTGCGCTGAGCTGTGAAACAGCAAAGGGGATCCTTAAGGGACCATCTTGCCCCTGTCTGATGTGGGGAGAGGCTTGAAATGTCCCCAGAACCGGTCCATCGGAAATGCAGCCTGGATTTTGTTATCTGCCATTTGTGCTTGCTTGTTCTGCTCTTGGAAACCAAGACTTTTTTCAGGGCCATTTTATTTGATCAGTTGAAACTGTCTTAAAATAGGAGGAAAAAATACCCATAAAGTATACACCAAAAAACTCCTGAACAGTGGAAAAGGTAGCAGTGGGAAGAAGAAAAACCCTGCAATCCTCTTTCCCCAAAGTCTACAAAAAGCAGTATCTCCTCCCAGTAAACCACCCTGCAGGCCCTGAGAAGGCAACCACAGGGTAGGCTGGTCCTGTTGCAGATGTTGCTACCAGCTGTGGCCACTGCAGGCCACCACGGCTTGGTGGCTCTGTACCCAGCACCGTAGGAGACCTGGCTGTCTGGGGGCCACTGGGAATTGGAAATAGCAACAGGGAAAGACTCCTAAGGGGAGAAGCCTCCGCTGTCCCTCCTCATGCCACTGTCATGATAGCCTTCCACCGTCAGGGTTGGTCGGACTTTCAAACCTGTCCCAGATGCTCCAGGTGCCCCAGTCTGGAGGAGGTGCACAGGCATGGCTGGGGACTTACAGGGCTGTGGTTGCAGCAGGCTCCACAGGACAGGCCGCTTCATCGAATGCTGCAAATACCCTTCTCCAGAGTACCAGAAACACTGATTTGGCCAGCTGGTCAGAGTAGAGCAGCTGTGGGCATCCTTGAGGTGAAGTCCTAACCCTCCCCTGTCTTGGTGACACGGGATATTTATGGATTTGGGTCTGTACACGGAAGGAGATTCAGCTGGTATTATGGCACCAGCTTGCCCTGGTCCGTGTCATGCTTTGTGCTGGTGGTGCACTGAAGTGGAGATGGGTGCCTTGGGCGCACCACCATCCAATGGGGAAGCTGGAGATGGCTGCCCCTGGACACCAATGGGCTGTCACCTACCTTGTGCAGGGCTTTTTGATGTTTCCCAGTCCATATGTACAAAGCTTATCTGGATGCTTTAAAAAAAAAAAAATCCCAAAATCTTTAAGCAACTTTTTTGATTGTCTTTTGTTTTAGCTGTCTTGCCAAGATGCCACTTGGCATGTCTCTCTGGCTCTGGCATGAGCCACTCTCTGCTCCCTGTCCCCAGGGAGGCAGCATGTGAACACACACACACATGTGCGTGCGCGCGTGTTTTCCCAACCTTTAAGGTGTGTTAATTACAAAAGGTGATTGGCAATGGACCAGTTTGTGGCATAAGCAGCAGAAGACCATCTGCAAAAGTGTCCTCACAGTTGGTGGCACAGCAAAAGCTGCCTGGATGGCAGCCTTGAACAGGGAGAGCATTGGAGGGGAGGGGTGGGGGTCCCCAACCCAAAACCCAAAGGAAGTCTCCCACTGGGCTGGGACAGTGCTGGGAGAACCCATAGTTTGGGGCAGAGGAAGGTGTGTGGGACCCAGGGTGCTGGAAGCAGATGAACCACCTCCCTCCCCTAGCCTGGCCCCTCCTTGGGTGAAGCAAGGAGGCAAAAGAGGTGGAGGATGAGAAGATTATTTATTTTTCATAGATTTTTATAAAAAATAATTATCAAATACAAAAAATAAAAATAGCAGCTTCCGTTGTGAATAAAACCCTAAAGGGGACAAAAAATGCTCAGTGTCGCTATAGAAGAACAATATTTCGGTACGTAGAAGCTATCCATTCATGAAAAGCACAAATCTCTGTCAGCCAAGCCAGCGCCTCTCCACCCCTCCCTGGTTCCCCTATCTATGGGGCATGGCCCCTTCCCTGTACCACTGGTGAGCAGGAATGAACCATTGCTGAGACCAGGATTTTCATGCAAAAAGGGTGAAAATTTGACAGTAAACACATAGGCATCTTGGTAACACTAATGCCAGGCAGGGAAGGGTTTGGTATCGCAAGATGCCAGGACTAGAAATTCTCCCATCTCCCTTTGCGTGTCCCCCTCATCCCATGTCCCCACCAGCAGGGGGACTGCCATGTCCCCCTCTGCTCTGTGCTGAGACCCCTGAATTTCCCCTTCCCTGTGCTGGTAGAGCAGGACAGGCTGCCCGAGTTGCACCTTCTGGGGACATTGGGGCCAGAAAAGTCTCAAAGGGCTTTTTGAAAAATTTCCTTGGTTTTTTGTTGGGGGTTTTGGTTTTTTTTTTTGATTGAAAAATGGATCGCTGTCAAAAAGTTGCAGCTCTCTGCCAAAATGACAGTGCATTTGTGTTAAGACCCCGGCTGTTGTCACCTATGCATGATGGGAACAAAAATGTCAGTGCATCCCTGATTCAAGAGGAGATGGGACCCATCATGCCCGCTGCGGATCCCTGCCTAGCCCAGGGCAGGCAGGAGGTGACCTGGGCAATGGGCAATGGGCACACTTGGGATGAGGAAGGGGCTTGGAGAAGGTCAAGGCATCTCCTGCCTGGACGCTGGTGGGATGTCCAGGCACATCTGCCCCTACTGCTGTCCTCCAGCCAAAAATAGCGTTAGGAGATGCCTGACAAAAAGGGGAGGGGAGGTAGCCAGCGAAAGTCAAAGGATGCCTTGAAAATCCTCGGTCTGTCCACACTGTGTCACCCTCTCTCCATTGTTCTTGCGCTGGAGAAACCCTGGCTTGGAGCCTGGCTCCACTGGCACAGGCCATGTGGGAGAACAGAGCAGGGGCAGCCTTGGGTTTCTTGGTCCCAACCTGGTGGCACACCGGGGTATCCATGTTCCTACTCTGTGGTCCCTTCTCTGCTCTCCTCTTTCTAACCCTTTTCTCTGCCTCTTTGCAGCACAAAACCATCAGCAATAACCCCAGCTGGAGCCAGGCACCTTCCCTACCACTGCCTCTATGGGCCTATGTTCAAGCTGCCAAGCTGAGCTTCTGGGAATCAACTATGGGGGGCAAAGTTTCTAGCTGGGCTTCTTTGGGGCTAGAAGTGAATCTGAAGATTTTCACTAAGTGCCTACAGCAGCAAGAGACTTGTGGAAGTCAGCGACTGTATGTCCACCGTAATGGGCTCGGCCATAGAGATCATAATAAGGAAAATCTCAATGGCAAAGATGGTGCTCAGAGTCTCCTGACAGGTTGTTCAGGTCCTGTCTTCCTGTCTCTCCTTGCATTACAGGGTCTGGTCTCCTCTGGGAACTGCTGGTAACACTGTTGAAGCTCATGTTTGGAAAGGAGACATGGGGAAAGAAAGAAGGACCACCTCATCATCCTTCATTCAGCTACTCTTGGTTGCCCACTATATTCCTCATCTAGTTGGGTGTGCAGTGACCAGGGTGAGTGAGGCAGAAAGGGACCATTGCATGTCTTTGCTCCTACTGACCACGCAGCAATCCCCATGGACACGTAACCCTTCCCAGAGGCCTTTGAAATAATGGGTGACAGGCAGCTGCGGTGCCCTTTGGGGCAGCAGTGCTCACCAAATCTGCCGGGGTCATCGGAGTGATGCAAGGGCACAGCAGCATTTCTTCTCAACCTCAAAATCCTGACCCTAAGCAGAGCAAGGCAAAGCACTGGCAAATCCCAAGGGCAAAACTTGGTGCCTGCAAGATGCTGAGAGCACCTTGAGGTCACAGCCTCCATGCCACCTGCCTGGGGAGCTCTCTTCTACTGTAGCCTGAGTGTTTGGCTTCTCTCTCTGTCCTCCATCCAGCTCCCTCTCAGAAAGGAAGAGGAAATTCCCTGCTCCTCCCGCCCGGACCTGTGCTTTTCCCAATGGTTTCTACTTCACAGCAGCATAGGTGTGTGACAAAGGATATCCTTTCTCAGCTTCATCAAGAGCAAAGAAAATATAATATATATTTATATATGTGTATATATATATAATTAAGTTTAAATATTTGCAGAGAGATCACAACTACCTCAGCCTTGCTAAAAGAAGCCTGTACAGCAGAGGGGGTTAAATAGGTGACAAAATCCAGAGCAAAGACAGACACCCAGATGCTGGACCAGGACAAATGTCCATGGCAGTGCCTGGGCTCTTGGCGTGGAGCCCAGCCTACTGTGTGGCCGAGGCAGTGCCGGACCCCTCGCTGAGCTACTGGAGCGTGCACCAGCCCCCTATGTCCCGGCTGGGTTCAGGAGGCAGCAGCGATTGGGAGGGGACGGCCACGTGCCTGCCCTCCTGCACCACAGCCCGCTGGCTACTTGGTGGCCTTGACCCATCCCCTCTGTGTGCATTCACCATCCCCCTGCCCAGCTCTTCCTGATGCCTCCTGCCTCCTCAAACCCCACTATTCCCCAGTGGCCCCCATTGCTGCCCCTTTGCTCCTCCGGCGCTCGCCTGACCGAGAGAGGCCCTTCGTGGTGCCACTACTGGTTCTCCTCAGCCGCTGGATCACGGCACGTGCATTCGTCCTGATCGCAGTCGGCAGCAAACGGGATCACCTGGGGGGATCAAAGGGAGATGTAAGCCTCTGCTTTGAGCTCTCTGGCCCAGCAGCACCCCAGTGCCTCTGCAAGCCCTCTCCACCCCAATACAGACAGGGAGACGCTTTGGGCTGCACCCTGATGTTGTTGGCACTGTGGAGACTTCCAAGCTCCATGCTTGCTGAGAAATGGGCTCTGATACAGGGTTTCCCTGGCTGAGTTTTATTCTTAGCAGTTTCCTTTTTTTTAACTTGTGTTTCAAATTTTGCAACCAAGAGTCACCTTGAGTCTTGTGCCCCAAATGTCAAACCCTGGGGAGAAGTCTCCCGTGGTGGGTGTGAGCCGTTTTGCCTAGGGTTGTCAGTGGTGAGGCACCTCTAGATTTCAGTTTTACTTTGGCCCCTGTTAGAAAGTCCTCTTTGTCCATTTCTGAGGCCATGGACCTGTCCTTCAGGCTACTCCTGGCTCTTCCAGGCTCAGCAAATAATGAAGGTAGCATAGCCTTCTGCACCTCTTGGAGGAAATCCACCAAGCTCCCAGCTGCAAATTGTGGCCTCCACACT